>JAVSCE010005227.1:0-65037 GCA_032199065.1 Smutsia gigantea
ATGTCTTTGTTTTGTCTGATTGCCGTGGCTAGGACCTCCAGTACTATGCTGAATAACAGTGGAGAGGGTGGGCATCTCTGTCTTGTTCCTGATCTTAGATGAAAAACTTTCAGCTTCTCACTGTTAAGTATGATGTTAGCTGTGGGTTTGTCATATATAGCCTTTATGATGTTGAGGTACTTGCCCTCTATACCCATTTTGTTGAGAGTTTTAATCATGAATGGATGCTGAATTTTGTCAAATACTTTTTCAGCATCTATGGAGATGATCATGTGGTTTTTGTTCTTCTTTTTGTTGATGTGGTGGATGATGTTGATGGATTTTCGAATGTTGTACCATCCTTGCATCCTTGGGATGAATCCCACTTGATCATGGTGTATGATCCTCTTGATGTATTTTTAATTCGGTTTGCTAATATTTTGTTGAGTATTTTTGCATCTACGTTCATCAGAGATATTGTTCTGTAATTTTCTTTTTTGGTGAGGTCTTTGCCAGGTTTTGGTATTAGAGTGATGCTGGCTTCATAGAATGAGTTTGGAAGTATTCCCTCCTCTTCTATTTCTTGGAAAACTTTAAGGAGAATAGGTGTTATTTCTTCTCTATACGTCTGGTAGAATTCAGAGGTGAATCCATCAGGCCCAGGGGTTTTGTTCTTGGGTAGTTTTTTGATTACCAATTCGATTTCGTCGCTGGTGATTGGTCTGTTTAGTTTTTCTGTTTCTTGCTTGGTCAATCTTGGAAGGTTGTATTTTTCTAAGAAGTTGTCCATTTCTTCTATGTTTTCCAACTTGTTAGCATATAGATTCTCATAATATTCTCTTATGATTCTTTGTATTTCTGTGGGGTCTGTCGTGATTGATTTTTCCTTTCTCATTTCTGATTCTGTTTATGTGTGTAGATTCTCTTTTTCTCTTAATGAGTCTGGCTAGGGGTTTATCTATTTTGTTTATTTTTTCAAAGAACCAGCTCTTGGTTTTATTCATTTTTTCTATTGTTTTATTCTTCTCAATTTTATTTATTTCTTCTCTAATCTTTATTATGTCCCTCCTGGTGACTTTGGGCCTCATTTGTTCTTCTTTTTCCAATTTCAGTAATTGTGTCTTTAGACTATTCATTTGGGAATGTTCTTCCTTCTTTAAATAGGCCTGGATTGCAATATACTTTCCTCTTAGAACTGCCTTTGCTGCGTCCCACAGAAGTTGTGGCTTTGTGTTGTTGTTGTCATTAGTGTCCATATATTCTTTGATTTCTGTTTTGATTTGGTCGTTAACCCATTGATTAATTAGGAGAGTGTTGTTAAGTCTCCATGTATTTGTGAGCCTTTTTGATTTCTTTCTAAAATTTATTTCTAGTTTTATACCTTGGTGATCTGAGAAGTTGGTTGGTAGGATTTCAATATTTTTGAAATTACTGAGGTTCTTTTTGTGGCCTAGTATGTGGTCTATTCTGGAAAATGTTCCATGTGCACTTGAGAAGAATGTGTATCCTGTTGCTTTTGGGTGTAGAGTTCTGTAGATGTCTGTTAGGTCCATCTGTTCTAGTGTGTTGTTCAGTGCCTCTGTGTCTTTACTTATTTTCTGTCTGGTTGATCTGTCCTCTGGAGTGAGTGGTGTGTTGAAGTCTCCTAAAATGAATGCATTGCTGTCTATTTCCTCCTTTAATTCTGTTAGTATTTGTTTCACATATGCTGGCACTCCTGTGTTGGGTGCATATATATTTAAAATGGTTATATCCTCTTGTTGGACTGACCCCTTTATCATTATGCAATGTCCTTCTTTATCTCTTGCTACTTTCTTCGTTTTGAAGTCTATTTTGTCTGATACAAGTACTGCAACACCTGCTTTTTTTTCTTTGTTGTTTGCATGAAATATCTTTTTCCATCCCTTCACTTTTAGTCTGTGTATATCTTTGGATTTGAGGTGAGTTTCTTATAGGCAGCATATAGATGGGTCTTGCTTTTTTATCCATTCTGTTACTCTGTGTCTTTTGATTGGTGCATTCAGTCCATTTACATTTAGGTGATTATTGATAGATATGTACTTATTGCCATTGCTGGCTTTAGATTCGTGGTTACCAAGGGTTCAAGGGCTGCTTCTTTACTATCTAACAATCTAACTTAACTTTCTTGTTAAGTTATTGTAAACACAGTCTGGTGTTTCTTTATTTCTCTCCCTTCTTATTCCTCCTCCTCCATTCTTTCTATAATAGGTGTTTTATTCTTTGCCTTTAGTTGGTATTTGGATGGTCTGCTTTCTTTGCTATGATTTTTTTTTTTTCCACTGGTGACATCTTTTTAGCCTTAGGTGTGCTTCCCTCTAGAGCAGTCCATTTAAGATATCCTGTAGTGGTGGTTTATGAGAGGCAAACTCTCTCAACTTTCTTCTGTCTGGAAATTGTTTAATCCCTCCATCATATTTAAATGTAATCGTGCTGGATACAATATTCTTGGTTCGAGGCCCTTCTGTTTCATAACGTTAAATATATCATGCCATTCTCTTCTGGCCTGTAAGGTTTCTGTTGAGAAGTCTGATGATAGTCTGATGGGTTTTCCTTTGTAGGTGATCTTTTTTCTCTCTCTAGCTGCCTTTAATACCCTGTCTTTATCTTTGATCTTTGCCATCTTAATTATTATGTGTCTTGGTGTTGTCTTCCTTGGGTCCCTTGTGTTGGGAGATCTATGAGCTTCGTGGACTGCGAGACTACTTCCTTCCCCAGCGAGGGAAAGTTTTCAGCAATTATTTCTTCAAAGACACTTTCTATCCCTTTTTCTCTCTCTTCTTCCTCTGGTACTCCTATAATGCGAATATTGTTCCGTTTGGATTGGTCACACAGTTCTCTTAATATTCTTTCATTCCTAGAAATCCTTTTATCTCTCTCTGCCTCAGCTACTCTGTACTCCTGTTCTCTGTTTTCTATTCCATTAACAGTCTCTTGCATCTCATCCATTCTGCTGTTAAGCCCGTCGATCGCTTGTCTGATTTCTGTATTGTCTTTCCTCAGTTCCCTCACTTCCTCCCTCAGCTCTTGCACATTTCTCTGTAGGTCCATCAGCATGGTTATGACTTTTATTCTGAAATCTTTTTCAGGGAGGCTGTGCATTTCCATCCCTTCAGACTCCCTCTCTGGGGTTGTCTGGTTGATTTTGGTCTGAACCATATTCCTCTGTCTTTTCATGGCTATAGAATTGGTCACTGATAGTTGCCACGTATGTCAGCTGGGCTCTTTAAGACCGCCTCTTGGGGTGCCGAGTCCTCTCGGGTGTAGCTGCACGCTGTGCGCTTTCCTGTGTATTCTCATCTCTCTTTTAGGAATAGATGTATTTTCTGTCTTTTCGTAGATAAATATGGTGTTGGGAGGAGATTTCTGCCACCCTGCTCACACCGCCATCTTCCCGGAAGTCTTCCATAAGGATTATTTTTATAACATTGATTGAAAAACAAATCAAATGGGCTAAAACAAACAAAAAACCAAGAGTACTGAATTTGCCAGAATTCCTGATACGCTGGTTAGGGCACTGGCCTGGATGGGACACTAACTGGGAGGTCACCAGCTTACGATTCAGATCTCCAGCTTCCCTTGAGGAATCCAAGGATCCTTCACAACATTGTCAAATGCTTGTCACCCGAGCTACACACACACTTTCTGACTCATTTTACATTTTGTTGGGTATTGGTTGATACAACAGTATTCTTTCCTCCGTTCTCTCCTCTTGAAGTCATGGTATATTGATTGCATTATTCCTAAATGCACTTTTGTAGCCCAGCTGGAGAAACTGTCCTGCAGTTGAATAAGACAAGGTGTTCCAAGTTCCATCATTTGAATTAAAAATGAGTTGTGAGCTGTCAGTTGGGGACCATCTGTAAGCACAGCGACACTGGGTGACTGGGCTGCAGATGTAGGTTATGCAATTTAGAGTTGCTTCAAGAAATTGCAAAAGACAACAGGAACACCATGTTTTAACCAAGTTCACTCATTACCACATCCCAGTGCCTGGCACAGTACTGGCCACTGGGAGTTTCTGCAGAAATATTTTGTCAAAAGAATCTCATATCCTCTTGTGGACTACAGTACTCCTTGTTGAGCATATGCTTTTGTGTTTTTAACAAATCAAGGCATAAAATAATTATTTTTTGATCACCACATGGTCCATAATAAATGTGCTTCGCTGCTTTTTAAATTATGTGTAACATATCCTCTGCACTAAATTTTTTAACTGGTCCTAGACCCTGTGCTAGCTGCTCATGCAAGGACAACTAACGTCGTTCCCTCCACAAGGCCCTGTGAAGTCCCCCTCCAGCCAAAAGCGCTATTGCAGCAGGCCATGGTGGTATTAAAAAGGCCCAAGTCCCTGCTCTCAAAGAGCTGCTTACATCATGAAAAGGAGGAGAGAGCCAATAAACAATATTTAAAAAGTAAAAATATATCATTGATTAGGTGGTCAATAGCGCTAAAGAGGAAAGAAAAACCAGGGAGGCCGCTAAGAAAGGTGGGCCGCGAGAAGCCCGGGGACAGTGCAGTATCCGCCACAGGGATACCTGACGGGGAGCCTTCGAGGCAGAAGGAACAACAGGCGCAAAGGGACTGAAGCCAGAGCATTTCTGATGTAGTGAGGAAGGCGGAGGAGGCCAGTGAGACCGGCAGAGTGAGGGGGAATGGTGGTTAATAAGCCCACAAGGAAACAGTTCCTTGGGCACTATATGGAGGTACGGGAGGAAGGGGCCCTTTCCAATCAGCTGATAGTATCCTCCCACCAGGTACAAATTACTCTTTAGCATTTCACATCCTCATGTTAGACCACCCATTCCAAAATGGTGTCCTGGCTCTGCCGCCTCCCTGATACCAAGAGTTCTGAGGGCCCCAGGGGGGCCTTGGGGAAAGTGAGAGGAGGCGGCAGTGGTGGGGGCTCTGGACTTACGCCCCCCACTGCAGCGGAGCATTCCTTGTTTATCAGAATTAAGCGTATGCCTCTATGCAAGATTTCTTTGGGCGCCTCAGACTGGAAAACCACTGACCTAAAATAGGACCTCACATCAGGTCCCCTGTCACTTTCTTGCTGCCAAATAGCCCCCACTTCTTTGCCACACTCCCACTACACCTCGAATAAAACGCGGAGTTCTTCCAGTGGCCCCTAAGGCGTGGCACTGGGCCCCGCGCCTCTCTGACTTCCCTGCCGCTCTGTCGCCCTCACACAGCCCACCCCGCCACTCTGGGGGCCGGCTCCGAGGCCTCCCGCGCTCTCCCCCCAAAGCCTGTGGCCCGACTACTCTCTGCTGGGAACACGGGCCTCTGCATATTACCTCGGCTGACCCCTCCCGTCATTCAGGAATTCGGTCAGGCCCCTGCTCAGGCGTCTCTCCTGTCAGCCACCCCGGCCCCCTCATCTAAAGAGCACCCATCTGCTCTCTATCTTCCAAGCCTGCTGTACTTTGCTGTATAGCACGAATTGCTACCTGAGGTTGCATTATATGTTTATTTGTTTTCTGTTTCTCTCCATTCCAAGATTATAAGCTCTACGAGAAAGGAGCTTTGTTCTGTCACTCGTTCATCCCTAAGCATTTAATGTAGGGCCTGGGGTATAGTGGGTGCTTGCAATGTATTTGTTGACGAAATGAATGAATGAAGCTAGCAGCCTTGGCCTTCAAGGCTCTCCACAGTCTTGTCTGGGCAGTACTCTCCAGCCTGAACTCATGGCTGTCCCTGCCCTGTCTCCATGTATCCTAATCAAATTCCCTGCTCTCCTGTCCCAGGCTCCAGGTAGTAATATTTCATTTGTGCTCAAGGAACATCTTCTACCTGAACTGTGCATCCCATCATGTCCACTGGACGTATACATCAAGATTCGCCCCAAAGAACGCCCTCTCTGGGGCATTTCCCCAGCACCTCCCTGTCTCAAGCACGTTTCCCTCCCTGGTCCCTACAGCTCCTTCTCCTTTGGTCTTCCCGTGGACCCCTCTGTGCGCATGCCGGCACTCCTGGGCACGCAGGCCTTCCGGGTCCGGGACCGTGTGTGGGGTGCAGTAGTATGTGCCCAGCTTCGGAGCTGGGAGTGACCGCTGAGTGGTGCCAGCTCAGCCTCCAGTCCCCCTCACTGAGCCGCCGGTCTCACTGGCTGCTAAGCTGCAGTCCGCTTCATCTTTGGGGGCCGCTGATACACTGCAGTGCGACCTTTGTCCTTTCCAAGCAAGTTTGCCAGGTTCCTCCCAGCCTGGCTTTTCCTGACACCTGTGGCCTTTCTCCCCCCCAGTCCCTCACAGGGCAGTGTCACCAGGATACACTTGGGGATGCGCTGACGGAGGGTCAGATAAAAAAATCGTTCGGCTGTAAGTCGGCGAGCATCGGGCTTATACAGAAGCTGGCAAACCTCTGAACACCTTGTCTTTGAATCTTCCGGTCTTGTTTTCACACAAATTTCTCTTACATCTAGTCAACTGAGATTTACAAAGATCAGGATTACATATGCCTTTAAAAGTGAATTCAGAAAGTCCCACTTTTAAATCCGCAAAGAGCATATGATCTTCCTGCCCCTCCCACATGCCTTGCTGCTGGGACAAAGTGTTACGGTGCAATGACAAAGCCCGATGCCAGCCTCACCCTGAAGCTTCTGGGCAGATGAGAAATCCCCACGGCTCCTGGAAAGGAAATGGGGTCACCGTGAGTTCATCCCATTGCACCGGGAAAGGGAATTCTGGGGAACTGATATCTGTGGGGGAAAAAGCTTTTTCAACCTCTAGATTGCCTAAAGCGAAAAAAACCATCTTGAACATCTTTCCCTCCCTCAAACCTTGTCTTTTTTCTTTCTTCCGTTTTTGTTGGGCGCTGTGAAGCCTGCACACCCTGGACGCCTGAGCGAACGCGCCTGATTCCCTCTTGGCTCTGGCTGGGTGCCGGGCTGGGCTGCCCCTGCCTGAGGCCAAGGCAGCTGCAGGTGACTCATGTCTAAATCTAGTTCCTGCAGATTCTAGGCTGCATTTGTTTCTTTAAAAAACCTCCAGCACTGCCCTGGACTTGCCCTGAATCAAACCTCTCTTGGAGATTGGGGTCTCCCTCTTCCTACCATTATTCCTGGCATTTACTACAGTGCCTGGCACATGGTAGGCGCTCATAAAGTATTGTTAAGCGAACTGAATAAATGAGTGAATGAATGAATGGTGCCTTTTACATGGATTTATGTATATTATGTCTATCAGTCGGTGTTCTCCAGAGAAACAGAACCAGTGGGAGAGTCTACGTATATATATTCAGGAATTGACTCACATAACTATAGGGGCAGGCAATTTCAGAATCCATAGTGCAGGCCAGCAGCCTGGGAACTCAGGTAGCAGGTGATGCTAAAGTCCTGAGTCAGAATTTCTTCTTCTCCAGGAAACTTCAGTTTTTATATTCAGGGCCTTCAATCATTGGATGAAGCCCACCCACATTACTGAAAGTAATCTCCTTTATTTAAAGTCAACTGATGGTAGATAATAACCACATCTACAAAATACCTTCACAGAAACACCTAGATTAGTGTTTGATTAAATAGTTGGGTACCATAGCCTAGCCATGTAGAAACTAGCCATCATGTCCTCTATCAAATTTTATTCATAGAACAGCCACCACCATCAACAAAAACCTGCCACCAAGCGAATATGACATGACTTAAGCCCAGTAAAACACGTGCCCCAGTTGCAGCCAGGTGGAACCAGTCAGCACCAACATCCTTAACACAATCCCTCCCTCAAGGGGATGACTCTCCAGTGGGGAGGCGGTCTGGCAGACAGAAAATTACAAACGGGTGTAATTAATACTCTAATCAAATGTGGACAAAACGTGCTTATTACTACTTACAGTTGGTAACCTCTGAGTGGTCAGAATGACCTTGGTAATCAGAGAGGGTTTTCATGTCTGCCAGGCTAATATTACAACCTTAGCGGCTCCAGAGAGTTTCAAATACCTTAAATAAATGGACTGAAATGGCCACAGGGTCTCAATGCCAGCAAATGCCAAAACACCCAAGATGACCTGGGTATTTTGGGAAAGGCCTCCCAGGGAGCCGTTCTCCTTCTGCTGCCCTGGGCTTTTCCTGAATGCAGGTTAGATACCCCCAGCCTGCTCTGCCTTAGATCTGAAATCATCTGGATACATCCTGGAAGAAACTGATGGCAGCGAGGGCAGGTCAGAGGTGCAGTCTGTCTACTGCCTTACCTCCAGTACATGAGGCCCTGGGCTAACTTCTGCAACACTTCTGTTTCTGGAAGAGCAGTGCTGAGTCCTGTTCCCGGCCCCCGTGGCCCCCAGATGTGAGCAGACCACAGGCATCTGTTTACTTCCACAGAGCTGGTGGCTTTTATAATAGGCATGATCTTCTACTTTCTTTCCAACAATATCTGTTGTCAAATCAAAGACTGGGCTCGACATTAGTTGCAAATGCACGGCCGGCACCACGATACAGTTGTCAGATTAACTTCAGTTGTCAGATTAACCTCTTGTCTCCTGTATGGCAACGCCAAGATCACACAATTAAGTAACAATGTTCCAGTCTATGCGCTCCAATCCAATAGCAAGACTCCCCAACTGGGGAGGCGCTAGGTTCAATCTGGCCTGAGTCTTAAGGGAGCCGAGGAGCAGCAGGGGATCTCATGAGTACAGAAAAAGCAGCAGGATGCTCAGACGTCCTGTTAAGATGTCAACATCTGGCTGGTCAGAAAAGTAGTCAAACCCGGCACCCTGAAGTGTAGGAAGGCTCTGGAAGGGAAGTCCTCAGTCTTAATCCTGGTTCTCTCGGGAGGGCGGGATTGGCAGTGGGCACAGAGGAGCCTTTAGTTTTTACTTTGTCCTATTCTACATTGCTTGAATTAGCTACAAAGGATATATACTACTTTTGTAATTAAAACAGTAAAAACAAAGTTTTTAAAGAAAATTGACTACTCACTCCTGTAACAACAAGAGTAGCAGTAAAGCCCGAGTACCCAGTGACTGGGACTGGAAAGAACCCCAGCCTCACCAAACAGACCCTTTGTGAGAGCAGACTGCTGGCAACTTTGATCTCACGCTTCTTGATGTGGATCTTAAAAGCATTCCCTATCCAGGGCAGTCCTTTCAGAAGGGGAAGTCCCATGACCCCACCTAAACCTGACAGGTGGCGGATGGCAGTGGCTCTCCGAGTGCTTATTTGCCAGCGCAGATCAAGCTCAGGACTGACCCACGGTTTAATCATCCTGAAGAGCTGCTGCTGCAGGCGGCTGGAGTGAGCCGGCATCTGCTTTTTTGTAGAGTATAATTTTTGCAAATAATTAACCACCAGAACTCTTGATTCTTTCTAATTAATGAAGAGGATGCCTGGAATCTTCAAAGTCCACGAATGTCATGCTGCCATTGTGTCAGGATTGATCTCCTTTGTTCTAAACTGAAGAGCGTGCCTCTCTTGCCTCCCCTAATTCTTCATAAATTGAATTTTTCTATGACTAGTTGTGACAGCTAAGTAACATGACTTCAGAAATTCACCCGCAGTTCATGCCAGTATTTGGAAGCCTGAATAATAATGTATTTCTTTAAAGAACTGTAATGGAACAGGCTTTCTGTCTCTGACCAAGAATTAATCATAGTGAAGAGACACCCACTGAAAGGAGGGTCGTTAATTAGCTCTAATGGATCTTGCTAGGAGGAGTCTGGATTATTGGAAAGTCTGCAAACAGAGGAAAGATTCTTCCCTTTCTCTGTCCATCTCCTGGTGATGCTGGGAGGGAACAGGATGGGACTTGGCTGCTATGGGGGGTGGGTAGAGAGTCATTATGGGGCCACCAAAGAGTTCAGTTCAGTTCAGTGGGAAATGCTGACGTGTTAGCCTGGAAGCCCACCAGCTCTGAATGTCTTTGAGGAAACGAAGGGGAAGTGGTTGTTTTCAGGGCAGACGGCCCATCCCTATGGCCTTGTATGAGCATACAATGAAACCAGCTCAAGAAGACAGAATGGGATCCTATTAAACCTTCACAGGAAATGTTACTCCTCTGCTCCAGTGGTTCTGCTGGCTCCATTACTCTAAAGGAAAGCAAAGTTTATACATCAGCCTACAGGGTCCTACCTATCTGCTCACTGTTCCTGCTATGACCTCATTTCCTCTACTTTCCTCCTTACACACTCCATTCTGGCTGCTTTGTTGTTCCATCAACACTCCAGGCATGCTCCTACCTCAGGACCTTTGAATGGCGATTCCATCTGTACCCCCACCACCACTTTCCCATTATCCACCTGGCTTCCGTCTTCTCTTCCTTTAGGACTTGGCTAAAATGTCAACTTCTTAATGAGGCCGACATTGACCGCCCACATGAATGGGACCCCTCACCCCCAACACTCTCCAATCCTCTTACCCTGATATATTTTTCTCCCTCTCACCATATAATCTCCTCAATTTTTATGTTTATTGTTAACTATTTGCCTCCTCCACCTCCCAGTAGACTATAAGCTCCACAGGAATAGGGATTCTTGCCTATTTCTTTCACTGGTGTATTCCCAACGCCTAGAACTGTGCCAGGTCAAGAAATACTTGCAGAGTGAGTGAATCAGACCTCACACTTTGGAGCGCCGGCTGGTGTGTGTGGAGACGGTGTGTGCGCATCCCCAGCGACTGCTCAAGCCCCTCACAAGGCCAGGGTGTGAGCCCTTCCTTTTTTTTCCCTTAAGTGTCTGGATGAAGGGCTGTTGTTTCCTTTGGCTGCCAAATGTTAACGATTAAAGCACACAGTGTGATCAGAGCTAAATGTCACTTGAGCTATTTCTTTCTTTCCCAACAGCTTCTGATAGGAGAGGCTACAGGGACTAGCCAAGAATAACGTTTTTATGGGAGGGGGTTGGCTTTAGTTCCCAGGAGTTTGTGTTCTTCCTCTTTAAGTCCACGGAGAGAGTCCTCTCTTTAGAGGTATTGTGCAGCAGAAATCATGACAGGGTGAGAGGTGTCCTTGCTGGGGAGGAGGGGGAGCATCACAGGCCCCCAAGGAAGAGGTGGATCTGTTGGGGATGCAGGAGGCCAGAGCTCAGCGCCGCAGGCAGGGACCGCTGTGAAGTCCCCATCTCTGGATTGTTGCCCTATCCTTTTGTGTCCTTCTCACACATAGTTCCCCCCAAAATGGTGCCATAATTGAGTCCTACACTAGACTCTTTCCATCAAAGAATGCCTGAAGAGTCCTGCTTATGTCTGCGATTTGACAGAGGGTTAGGTAAATCCAACAGGGGGTGCAGTATAGACAGAGCAGGGCCCTGGGAAATGGATAGGTCCAACCTGCTGCGCTCTATTTAATTTGTGCCTTGTATCAATCCAATGCTTTGTTCAGAAGGGCTGATCTCAGAGGAAAGCATGGAGATTACAGTGGAATGAAAACTGCAGCCAACCTGGCTGTAGGCAGTGGTGCCGCCCAACTTTATTTTTGTGTGACTGTTGTCTGGCCATTTCCATAGCCAGCCCTAAGGAGAGTTGTTGCTCAGGACCCCAACCTGAAACTGTCCTTTGGACCTTTATAGGCTTTAAGGTAGTGCAATTTGCTGACCTATACATTCAGTTAACAAGCCACTTGGTGACAGGCTGAGTACCGAGCCATGCAACATAGGTTCTAGCCTGGATTCGGCAGCTGCTGGTTGAGTGACTGGCCTTTCATCATCTTGCACCATGGTTTCTAACTCAACCTTCTTATGTGTTACAAGTCTTTCTCGTTTATTCCTCTGAATAACTCTGTCTCTTAATTTTAGAGATAGAGAAGGAAAAGTCCGGAGAGGTCAAGGCACTTGCCTAAGGGCACACTGTTATTAAGAGCTACTAGGACCACAAAAATTAAAAATAGAACTATCATGTGATCCAGCAATCCCACTTGTGGGTATTTATCCAAAGGAAACGAAAACAGGATCTGAAAGCGCCCTCTGTACTCTCATGTCTACTGCAGCATTATTCACAATAGCCATGATGTGGAAACCACTTAACTGCCCACCAATGGATGAATGGGTAACGAAGGTGTGTGTGAAATAGCATTTCAGAATGCTACTCAGCCATGAGAAAGAGGACCACCCTGCCGCTGACGATCCCATGGCCGGACCTTGGGCACCTTGTGCTAAGTGAGAGAAGTCAGACACAGAAAGACAAATACGACATGGTATCACTTATATGCAGTGCTTTCACTTACATGCACTTATCTAAAACAAAAAAGTGAAAGTCATAGAAACAGGGAGTAGAAAATGGGTTCTAGGAGGGTAGGGGAAAGAGGGGGGGTGGTTGTAAAAAAAGACTAGGTAAAGCAGAACCTGAGCGCTCCCAGCAAATCCAGTTTCTGTCCACGACACTCCTCAGGTCGGAATAACACCCACCCTATCATCTTCTTGAAGCCACAAATGAAACTTCTTATGAGAAAAAAGGGATCTTACCAGCCCAAAGTGGATTGCTGTTAAAGTGGCCTCTCAAAGGTAGTGGATGCTCAGAGGCCAGAGCTGAGAACCCAGCCTAAGTCTTTTGGGGGTAAAAGTATGAATCATTGTGTTTTTAGATATTCTAAATTCAAATGCCAAGGCTGACATTTAGAGCATCTCTTCAAAGCCAAGTTCGGCATAGTGATCTGGTTCTAAATAGCAAGATGGACCCTCCCTCCTCGACTCATACTCTGAATGATTCTGAAGCCTCTTCCACGCAGACTGCTCCCGACAGCCAACCTGAGGCGGCCTCCAGGCCACCCTGCTGATTGACACCTGCCGTCTTACTCCAAGGAGTGGGGAAAAGGCAGGATGAGTTCCTGTTAGACAGAATTACTGGCATGAAATACTAACATCGCTACAACTTGGCATATACCTGACGGACTGACTGCATGACTGCCCTCCCCTTATTTCATTGAAATAGGTCATTTGTTAGAAAACTGAGAGACCTTTGTTCTTCAGCCCCACCCCGGCCAAGGAGGAAGATAGCTGCTGACTGAACTACTTAGCATGTGCCCGCATGTGACTCCCAAAAGCCAATGTTGGGCCAGCAAGCCTTTTCCTGTTACACTCACGTGTCAGTGGTTTGTTTCTGATGAGTGCCCGTGACTGCTCTGTGCAGAACCCTTCTGTTTCCTGCCTTTATTTAAGAATAAAGACTGGCCAGGATGTAAGCAGTAAGCTCCAGCTGCCCTTTCTTAAAATACAATGATTAGGTGTGAATCAGCCATTTGGGCTCAAAGAGTATTATCTAAATGAGGAAGGGGGTCCCTTTCCCTCCTATTTATCCTCTCCTAGAAACTTGACCCATGCTATCAATTAATCAAATACTTGTTGGCATCTCCCCGCATCCCATTTGGCACCAAGTGAAGGGTGTAGTGAGAAGTAAAATCTTATAAATTGTTAGACTCAGCTTGAAAAATAAGGTGACTATTTGTTCATCAAGAGTGGAAAACTGAAGTGGCTACAGGGGGCAGGTGGGCAATGTGAATGAATGAGTGAAGGAATGAAGCTGTTTCATAATAGCAACTTAAGGTTGTTTTCTTTTCTTTCTTTCTTTTATTTATTTTTTACCCAAATACATTTTCTTTGTGTTTTAATGCACAGGGATATTTTTCCCTTCACAAAATCACAGCCTTGCTGGTCTATCCTTAGTTTTCACATTTTTGATGGAGACAAGGGTATGTTCTTCATTCCTGTATGAGACAGCAATAGGGTAAGTGCTGATTCAAATGGTAACCAATGCAGGGTTCACGTTGAGACACTTAGAAGCACTACAAGGAAGTGGTGGGGACTCTGTCCAGTTAGAGAGCTTGCAGGTTTTCACAAGGGAACAGTTGCTTAGTAAGAGTCATGGTGCCCTATTGCTGAGTGAAAATGAGAGCCCAGAATATATCCTTAAATTCTTCTAAAACACACCACTCTTCTCCAAACATGTCATGAGTATGTTGCCATTTCTGTCTCTTAGATTTCTTTTGGTTTGTTTGTTCTTCCATTTCTCCCAAATGGATGGGAGGCTCCTCACTGTAAGCTGAGGATTTTCCTTCTTTTGTCCACTCACAAGGACAGTCTGAGCTCTTTGCCCATGGCTGCTGGGCAACGCTTACTCTGTGTCATCAGTGGGCTCACCATGGCAGGGAGAACAGCCTCCTGTGGTCTGCTCAGAAGTAGGCAGAGCAGTGTGCCAGTGCATGAGTTTTGATTATCAAGGAGAGCAGAGGGGTCTCCAGAGTGACGTCCAAGCATCATTCAGGTAATCTGGGGAAGGTCTCCGTGGTGGATTGCAAAATGGCCAGAACTACCTTGTTTCCTCGGGTGCTGGCCTCTTTGCCATTCCTCCCATCAAAAAGTCTATTTTTCCACTCCTTGATTCTGAGTTTGACTATGTAAGTTGTTTTGACCATTGAGATATTAGCAACTATGATACAAGTAGTGATTTGAAGAACAATGACACATCGGGGCTTACCAATGCCTGCTGCACTGGATCCCTAACTTGTTTCTAACCAATAGAGTAAAATGGAAGTGAGGGGGTATAACTTCAGAGACAAGGACGTAAAAGGTACTGTGACTTTCTTCTCTCTCTTGGCCTGCTCTCGGTGGGGGACTGGATTGTGCTCATGCAGCCCATGGACAGGTTCACATGGTGAGGAACCGAGGCCCCTGCCCACAGCCATGTGAGTTAGCCACATTTGAAGAGGATTCTCCAGCCCCAGTCAAGCCTTCGGATGACTGCAGCTCCGACCCACATCCTGACTGCAACTACAATAGCCCCTGAGCCAGAGGCATGCAGCTGAGCTCCTTCTGGGTTTCTGAGCTAAAGATACTGTGAAATAATAAACATTTACTGTTTTAAGCCACTCATTTTTGGTGTGATTTGCTATGTAGCAAGAGATAACTAAGACATCTGATTCTGTGTTTGGCTCTCTTTCTTACCCATCCAGCTTTATGTTCACACAAGGACTAAGCATGCCCTTTTTATGTATATCAAGACTTCCAACTGACACACGTCATAGGCATGACAAAGCCTTCGCACACACTACCAGAAGCCTCCTTAAGATCGGCACTGGTTCTCTACACAGCATTTTCAGATACAGTCCTTTAGCCAGCTCACAATCCACCCTGCTGTGAGAGAGAGACAATACCAGACATTGATAGGAAGACTTGAATGGAACCTTGATGAACTACGTAAGAATCCAGTAGGCGCAGAGGGATGGCAGGTGGGAGCATGTTCAACGCATACAGACAAGTGGCTACGTATAGGTCAGCTTCAAGGGCCAGTGTAGATAACTGGATGGCAAGCTTTTGAAGGGGAGGACTGTATTTGTCTTATTCACTGCCTGCATGTACCAGGTCTGGTACATAAATGCTCGGTAACTTTTTTCATGAACGAATAAAAAAATGGAATCTGTAGAGATCAAAAGTAAGAGAAGTTTCAATATGGAAGCTAGTCGGAGTAAATACTTGGTTTGGTCAACGCATATGGTATATTTACACGATGGAGGGAGGGATGAAAAGATGGCAGGAAGGGAATGATAAGACATGAGCCTGCAAAATTATTCAGGAGTCTCCGGATCTTGAAAATCCTGGCTACCAGTCCAGGGAGTTTGAAATGTATCTTGCAGGCAATGGGCACCCTGGGAGGATTTTTAACGGGAGAGTGCTGCATTCCCGTTGGCAGTTTTGTAAGCTAACCAGTGGTAGAATGTCGGTGAATCAGGGGCAGGGAGACTGGTTGGGAAGCTGTTACAGCAGTCTAAGACGGCAAAGTGGATACACTGTGATGACAGTGGGCAGGGAGAGGACAGGATCAATAACAGATCCTCAGGACTCTGAATGGACAAGGCCTGGCAGGACTGGATGCCAATGGAGGGCTGTAGTGAAGAAGAAAGCTAAATAAGCCTGCCGTTTCCTGCTCAGACACTTGATTGAAGTAATCTGGTGTTGTAGAGCTTCATGTGTGGGTGAGCTTTGGGTTAAAAGATCGGTTCTGATATTATAATTTGACATACCTATCAACCCCCCATGGGGTGGGGTGGGCTCAGAATAGCTACGTAGGCTGCTGTGATGGAGGGAAGTGGCCCATGGACACAGCAGGTTATGGTTTGAATGATTAAGTACAAACCTGAATGTCAGCAGCATGAAGGACAGTCAAGGACCTTCTTGTGGGAACTCCGGCTGAAAATAGCTCTCCGGGTGGGACAGACGAGCCCATGTGCTCTGACGGGGTGTGGGTGCCGTCCCTGTAAGCGGGCTGCGTGGGTCCCCAGATGGCCTCGGCCTATAGTTAGCTCCCATAATCAGCTGTGGCTGATTTTCAAAGTAGCAGCAAGGGCAGCCGACAGCTTTGAAGTATGTTTTATTCTCTGTAAAGAAAAAGTGCCCTAAACAATACATTTCCCAAGAAGCTACTCCTCCTGGTTTGATTGAGAGCTCCTATGGCAGAAAATATGCCAACGGTTTCCATAAGGCCATTGAAAAAAGCAATCACTTTTCTTATGGGTCGAAATATCTTGAGCCTCTTGGGTACCCTGAAGCAGAATCTAAGTGTAAGTGCTGCCCCTAGAAAATATGCCTGCTTGTATGCTTTGGTTCATTAGAGAATCTTTTCCGCTTCTGCATATCCCAATAAAAGTAAATGAGAATATAAAGATTCAAAGTCAGAAAAGGAATCTAACCCTAACAGATTAGAAATTGATGCCTCCTTTTGGGGTTTGAAGTGCGAATAGAAGAATTTAAGTGTGAGACTCTTCAGATAAAAAAATTCTTGCTTGTCAGAGTTCATCTGGTGGCAAATTTGCTTTAGTATGTGGTTAACTGGGAAAATAATGTAACTGCAATAATTTTTATTTGTAAATCGAGCTTTAGTTCCTGTACTTCATCCAGGAAAACACTAGAGGGAGTAAGTCAGATGGAGGAAAAAGGTTACCATGAGAAGGAAAAGGAACGAAGCGGGAACGCCAAGGACGGAGGCATTTCTATTTCTGTACTTCACTAAGGCACAGAATTTTACTGAGGCAGACATTAACCTTTATACTATGACCAAGTGACTTTATGTCTGAAACCCCGTACTAAAATACTGTAACTATGATCTCCTGAGCCTGTTTAGAATCCAAAACAGTAAAGGAAAACCATTATTGTCTGTCCAGAACCTATATTCTGTCCTCTTCAGGCATTTTGGGAGCCAATATGATATAACTCTATCTGTGAGTCTTTAATTTTAGAGGACACATTCTTAGGATGAATAAACTGTCACAGATAGTGGATTTTTTTTCTTCTATAGCACTGGTAGTCGTACTTTCAGTGCACCCAGGGAATAGTAATGATACTAGGCATTTTCAGACACTTGCAGGAAAAAAAGGTGCACTTTGCAGATATCCTAGATTGGAAACCTTCCCCTGTATATTTTTTCCATAGTTCTTATGACTTAGTTCTACATTAAAACACCATTTTACAATTTGGAAACACTGAAGTTAACTGGCCTGGTGTCAGGCACATGTCAATGAGAACTGATATTTATTTTTCTTGTTTAAATTCCCAGTTCCTTGGTTCCTTTGTGCCTCCTGCAAAGGCCAAAAGAGCTAGTAAAGCCTAGAGTCAAATCACTTTTTTAAGAAAAATTCAACAATTAATCACGATAACAGAAACAAATATCTTTAAAACTTCTTAAGAGGTTATTCAACTGAATGTTAAAGTATTTTACGGAATGATGAATAAATCTCTGAAATATTGTCCTTAAACCATAGCAGAGTTTTGAAGTATAGCTGTTAAAAGCGTGTGTGAATTCAGATGCAAAAAAAATCCCAGTAAGCATGCTAAGTTAATAAGGACTGCTCCTGTACAAACCATGAGGTCAGCCTCACCTGGACATCAATATCAAGAGAGCAGAAATATATGACGAACTTCCTAAGGCAGCGTCCGTCCAAACGATCAATTACACTGACAAGGAAACACGCAGCTCCAAAATTTGGGTTTGCATTTGTTAGTCATGCATAATACTACTTACCTTTCAGGGCAGACCTTTAATTTCAGAAAGTGCTGCGATGCATTACTGCCCCCGTTATCAAAAGTCTTTGGCAGAAATACCATTTATCCTTGTTGTGGTAATGAACAGATTTATAACATTCTGGTGTTACCATTCCTGAAAAAGCACATTCATTTGAATATTTCTTCCACAAACCTGGTGAAATATTTCATGAAGGCGCATGGGTGTAGAATGCCATAGAGAGATATAGCTGGTGAACGACAGAACGTCTGGTTGATTTACATGAAACCCCAAGTGCTCATATGAGAATAGGTTAGGTTTAGATTGACGAGCAAATGTGTAACCAGACTTCTGGCTGACAAATGGCAGAACTATGCCAGCGCATTAGTGTCTCTGGAAAGCGACCAAAAGTAAGGAGGGAGGATCAAGTTCATTACATAAAGGACATTCAAACCTAATGGATGGCAGTGTGGCTGGGATAGGAAGCACATATAGATTTTAATATCCCAAAATAGTACTGGCCAAGTTTAGGGTTGAGCTGGCATCCAAGCCAATGACCGAAATCCTATCAGATTTTCCAGTATCGCGTGTGTTTATATTTACATCCCTTCAAAAGGGTCCTGGTGTTTGCAAGATAAGCCTGTTTTATTGGCAGCTTTGGTTTGAAGTCAGTAGCCTCTAAAAATGGCTTGTGTGGATAAACTAGAAAGTGAAAATGAATGCTCATGAGATTAGTATTAAAAATGGTGCCAAACACTAAGTGGTGCAGATTGGAATTGAGTGATTTGGGTTGGGCATAGCTGAGGATGGAGACATCCAGACAGCTTTTGGGAAGAAGGATGAAGTCTTTGGACCACGCTCTTCTTCCGAGGCTGAGGCAGAAAGCTCAGGGCTTTGAGTGGTAGGACAGTAACAATAAAGAGGGTTCATTGAGTTCTCATTGCATGCCAGTCCCCACTCAGTGCTTGAGGGGCATTATCTCATTTAATTCTTGAGGTGGGTTTAGGATCGTGCTTTACAGATGAGCCCGAAGTTCAGAGACATTAGCTGTATTGTCCGTGGTCACGCACTCATGAATGCAGTTAGGATTTAAACTCCAGTCTGACGCCAAAGCAGTTTCTGTTATGCTACACTGCTTCTTGCATGTCTGAGGATCAGTAGTAGTGGCGGCCTGGCAGCTTGCAAACACTGCGGTGTGTGAGCAGTGTAGAAACAAGGGCAACAGCCAGCCGGGAGACCTGGGTCTGAACCCCGACTCTACCATTTACTGGCTGTGTGATCTCAGAAAAATTCCTAACCTCTCTGTTATGTCTACTCATTTATAAAGAATGTGTGTCTTGCGTGTGGTGGAATATTAGAAGATTTTTAAACTACCTTTCATTTCTAACCTTCTGTGATTCCATGAGCCTTCAAGGGGCTTTTAATCCCCCATAACTGAGGTGAATGTTTGGTCTTTTGCTGGCTAAGTGAGCTCAGATGTGAGGAAGCAATTCTATTTGCAGTTCAAGAACCGAAAATTTCTGACAGAGAGATACTATTCCTTCTCCACAAAATTCATTTCCTTGGTGGGTTGTCTCAACTCTGTGGATCTTGATGACCCCACTGTGCGCTGAGTGCGGCACTCTGCTCACAAGGGAGCCGTGGAGAGGCCTGCAGGACATGCTGCAGATACAACATGACATTTCATAACATCATCACGGCAGAGAACCACTGAAGCTGGCTTTCATCTGAAGGCAATAAATGTTACTTCCAGTAGGTCAGAGAAGCAAATATCTATGTCATTGACTCTTTTGGGGGCTTTGTGGTATTTCTGTAAACTAACGGTTTTATTTATTGTATCCCCCCCCCCGCCTTATGGATAATCCACTCTGCTATGCCGTCAAGTTTTGTCTGAAGGCAGCCGTTTGCTCTTAGAGCGCGCCACCCCTCCCCTGTCTGGCTTGTGCCCATTGTCCTGCTGATGGGAATATATGCATCGCTCCCCCGCCTTGGGCATTCATCACCCGCTGAGGCTGCCCAGCATTCTTGAGGATCGAATGACACAGGGCCAGGCTGTGTGTGGGGAGTGATGCTGGAAAATTCCTTTGATGTTGCTCCTTGTGACATTCAATGGCTAAATCCAAGCTTTCGCTATTTGATGAAATGCCAAATATGTTAGTTCCCGAATATCTATGATCTTACAGAGGGGCCGATGGAAAAATAAGAATAGACCCCTGGAAAGAAAATATTACAAAACTACTTTACAGGGCATTAAGGTAAAGCTTTGATAAACTGCGGAGTTAGTTGAGCAGAATGTTCTAGTTCATTAGGAGTTAAGGCAAAACACTTTACAAAATTTAGTATATACCGAATGTCATTCACAAAGCAAAGAGGCACAAGTTTGTATGGTCCTTCTTTCCAGAGCTTCTTCTGGTTATCTTCTACCCGTTTTTGTTGAAATTTTGTTCTATTTCCTTCTAGACCTTTTTAATGCTTATGTTTTTTGTTACAAAGATGTGATCATACAGAATATGTGTTTTGAATCCATTTTTTATTCATTTAACATTGTAAAAATTTAAGCACCAGCTAAGCCTAGAGCGGTGTGTTTAAACATTCCTTTATTTGCTTAAAATTTAGGTTGTTCCCACTTGTTTTCCACGACAAAAAAAAATGTTATAAAGAAAATCTTTACCCAAAAGGTTTTCCCTTACTGTTTTTTGTATTTCCTATGACAGATTTTCTATGTGACATTATTGGATCAAAGGAGACAATTTGAAATACTCATTGTTATCAATCTATGTTGCAATTGCTTTCCAAAGGCATTATACCAATTTATACTCTCACTACCGTTGTTTATCTGTTAGTTTCTCCTATCTCCATCATTATTGGGCTTTTGCTGATTTGTTTACATGTTTTGCTTATTTAAGAGGCAAAATACTTTTGAATTAAAAACAAAAAACAAATTAACTCCCATTATCTATTGAATTCACACACTAACCTTACAAAGTGAACAGTTAACAGAGGACTAGCTACTAGAAAAGATTAAATGACTTGCCCGGGTCAGTACAACTGTTAACAGACCTAGAACTCGATCTTGTTTTTCCTGAGTCCATGCCTATGGTGTGATCCACTGGCCCACAGCTGCCCCTTAAATAACCAGGGTAGGTGTAGGCTAACAGAGCCACCACGGTGAGCCTTGAGAAGCTCCACGGTGGTATGTACAAAGATGGAATTATGAGCAGGACTGTCCAAATGGCTTTGCTTTTAAAAAAACCAAACACTTTCTCAAACTGAATTTTTTGATTAATTTATACATGCTGTTTCACCCTCCTGAGGGCACATTAAAAAGACTAAAAAGAAGAAGAATGTGATTTAATAGTGCCTGAGTGCTGAGTGTTTTAACTAAGCAGATATACATGAGTAACTCCAGTGGAAGTTGTTCATGCATATCTGAAGCAGAATGTGGCCTTTTGACTTCAGCCTGTTAAACACAAGGAAATTCACAGTTAAAATCCACTCGTAGCTCTCCAGCCAAGATGGGAATGGCTCTGGCCCCAAAATATGATGGACAAGGCTTCCACAAGGCCTAGTCATCTGTTGGCATTATAGAGTAGGTGAGGCAAACCCCCATGATCAAGGTCTCACCTTCATTTTTCAAAAGGCCTGATGGATTAAAGTGTGTGCCTCATTCTTTACAGTAAGAGGTCTGGTTCTGCTGGAGCCTGGTGTGTGGAATAAATGACAAATGCCTCCCAGTTGAAGGGTGTTTGGACGCCCCAGGGAATCCTTTCGAAGGCTATTCTGGAAACCTGATTAGGGATCACAGGGCCTTCTTATTCTTCGGGGAAGTGAAAAGAAGGAAACCCCAGTTTGGAGGCCACAGTCATGTAAAATGGTAGTGTCTGCCCGCATTGGCTCCCCGACTGTGGCTTGGGGCAGAGCGGTCTGTGCTTCCATTCAGCCGGAGGGCCTTGGGGTTTAGCGGGTCCCCTGTGAGCTGAGCGGGAGGCTGAGTAATGGCGTTTAGCAAAACACAGAGATGGGCTCACCTCACTTAGATTACAGAATCCCATTAATCTCTAATCAGACTGCCATTTAATGGATACTAAGAACAAAACAACAACAAATCACCCATATTTATTTCACTTACTTATTTCATGATAAGACTGAATGTGGGTAGAAAAAAGGATGCCTTGTTACCATCACCCAATGACTCCTGTTAGATAATTGCAAAGAAAGGCTGGCTTCTACAAGCATTCAGATAATCTCCTCTAGAGACTTCGATGGGGAGATAAAACTGCTTTGGTGCATCTCAGTGCGGAGAAGGTGATTTGATTTGCCCTGCCTTTACGGAGAGATGCTGGAGGCAGTAGGATGCACTTGTAGAGATGCAGAGAAGTGAACGTCTCTCCAGGGTTCTCTGTTTTGTAACCAGATTTTAATTTTAATCTGCGAGGATCCCTGAAAAAAAAAAACAATCACAGAAAACAGCTCGGAAGCAGCTTTAATTTCAAAATTAAGTAGTGACGTCTCCATTCCAGCAATGTGTTTTCTTAGCCTGGTGCCTGGAGGACCAGGCAATAAACATGCACATCAGCTAGAGCTCTGCCGAGCTGAGCTCTGTCTTGCTGGCGCCATTCGAAAGAAGGCCCGCTGAGTGAGCTTCCGGGACCCTTTCCCCTCGTCCAGTCTAAATGGCTATTCTCTCTGAAGTGACTAGAGTGTGTTCTGCCACCTCCAGGCATAACACACTGTGATAACATTGGTGTCGGAGGCTCCTGCCCTCTGGGACGCTCTGGAATGCAGGTGATGCAAGCAAGACGGGCACGCAGGGGGAGATGGGGAGGAGCCCGCCTCATTTTGCCCTCTGTTGTTTTTGGAAGGCTTTTGTTTGGGTTTTTACTACTGGGTGGTCCCTTGGGCCTCCCACGACGTTCCAGATATTTCCAAAAACTTTCTGAGAGGTAGTGGTTCAGCCAAAGGAGCGTATTTTGCGGCTCAGGCAGGAAGGCCGTCCCTCTGCGACAGCCCCGTGTCATGCTCTCCCTTTTGGTTTCCTCTGACGTCGGTTTGAACAGGATAGGATTGTGAAGCTTAAGTTCTAAGACTCCGGGTACAGGGGATTTTTTTTTTTTGCAGGCCCTCATGCTGCTTTAATGCTCAGGGGTCTCCAAGCTTTTTAGATGGCTCACCAGAATCAGTAAAAGATTTTAAGCCGACACTCCTCATACTTGTTACTTCTTTGTAAATGTACATGTACTACTGAACTAATAGGTTGTGTTAAAAACACACAGAGCAAGAAATCTAAAGATGAATAATATTAAGTACTTTATTTTCTTGATAGTACAAAACACTGTTTGCTTTTACTATGCTATCAATGTTGTATGCTCATTTTATATTTATGTGTGGCTCTACTGAAGATACTTTACCACTATATGATATAGTTCAGAAGTTTGATTCTAAGTGGTTTATTTAGATGTCTGGTTTTAGCGACTATCATGGCAAAAAACAATGCTACAAAGATAACGCCATAAGGGCTCTGTTGTCTGTAATTACTGCATCATGCCTCATGCTTTCAGCCACATCCATCATCTATGCAAAGATTCTGCTGAAAGTTGACTAATAAATTTCCATCTTCCTTAGCATCAACCAATTGCTCTTATAATCTAAAAAGTGCTTCCCACTGGCCAAACCCTGAGAAATTCAGAAGGCAAGGAAACCTGATTGAGGCACCATTTTTACAGATAATAGATTAGATAGAAGGATAGATAGATGATAGATACAGATATGTTCAAAGCTCTCTGAACTTATATATTTGAAAGATTCTAAAAAATTTAGAAAAATCCCACTTCCCACTTTTAATAATGTGTCTCTATCAATATTTTTAATAAAGAAAACATTGTATTCAGGAATGAATTAATACAATAGTGGAAACGATTCTAAATGTCCATTTTCCCAGTGTTCTCTCCATAGTATGAATTTCTTTTTCAAAGCAGTCTACCTACTAGTACAATGTCAGCATTACCTTGGCTGGACAGATTTGGTGTCTATTTCTGCAGAACTCCCTGCTAAGTTCCTGCACCTTCTTGTCACCATAGGAAATTTCAGACAACATTTTTATAAAGTAGGATAGCAGAAGGGTTCTTCTCCCCCGAGGAACCGTTCTGGTTTGTTTCTGGTAGGTAGGATTACATTTTAGAAACAACTCAGGCAAACTGTAAGGGAGACAAGTGGATGGGTCTAATTTCCTTCAAGTAACTTCTGTTTACTCAGGGAGAGCCATGTAAGCGAGGTTAATAAAGGCAGCCAAGGGGAAGCAGCCGCAATAGGGCAGCGATGGCAGGGCCTCTGCTAAGCCGGGGCCTGGGAAGGGAGCGGGCACCCATGTCCGGGGAGAGGACTGTGGCTCCAGGAGAGGGCACTTGGTCTGAACCTGTTATTTGGGTAGAGGGAGTATATTAGTTTACTCAGAAAACCCAGACAAAGTACCATGACTGGGTGGCTTTAATGACAGAAATTTCTTTCCCACAATTCTATAGAGTCTGGAAGTCCAAGATCAAGGTGTTGCTGGGTTGGCTTCTTCCAGAACCTCTCTCCCTGGCTCGTAAATTGCTGCCGTCTCCCCGTGCCTCCACACGGTCCGTCCTTGGTGCCTGCTCTGTGACCAAATTTCCTCTTATATTATAAGAACACCAGTTGTATTGGATTAGGGCCTACGTTAATGACCTTATGTTAACTTAATTACCTCCTTAAAGGCCCTATTTCCAAATACAGTCACAGGCGGAGGCACCAGGGGACAGGACATCACCTTGTGAATGGCGGCAGCAGGCACAGTTCAATCCGTGCGGGGGACCCCGACGATCCGTGGCCTGCCGGGAGGAAATCTGGGCACCAAACCTCATTTGGCTGTCTGCCCAGACTGCCAAGTGTCTGCAGGTGCCTCGCACTGGCCAGCCCCAGAAGAAAGCCAGAGGCAAGGGAACCCGCTTCATGCTGCCTCCCCGGGTGAGCCTCCTTAAAGGGAGGCTCGCAGGAGAGCACAGCCACAATGTGCGGCCCCCAACGCCACTGCACAGAATTCGGGAAACAGAGATTTCATTGACCTGTAGGGTTGTAGATAATCTAACATAGAAAGAAGGAAAGAGGCAATGATCAGATAAGCCATGCTGTTTGACTTTGTGGATTGTGCCAGAGATGCTTGTTTTCAGAGAACTGCTGTTACTAAGGTCAGCTTTGTGGAAAGAATTTGAATGTCTCGCACAGCGCTGGTCCTTGTGGGAATTAGAAGATAGCCCCTGCAGGCAGACCAATTGCAGAAAGGTGCTGTCTTGCCCATGAGTTTCAGCCCTGGGCAAGTTCGCTATGGATTCAATGTGACCAAAGAAATTGACAGCAAAACGTTCTTGGGGTGAAAGGGTTATGCCCAACTTTATTTCCAGGTGGCAGGTCAGTCACTAAAATCCCGTTCACTCAGAACGAGGCTGCATGCAGCAAGCTGGTCTCTGCCTCTGGGCCCCTCTGTCTGCACAACCGTCCTCTGGGCCCCTCTGTCTGCACGGTTGTCCCGCACAGCCGTCCTCTGGGCCTCTGTCCTTGGCGCTGCCCCCACTCCAGCCTCTGCTCTGCTCTCCTGCAGCCTTGCAGCCATGCCACCATGTCATGCCCAGAGTATTGGGTGGAGCTCTTTATATAGAGTCAACAGCCATGTATTGCCCACAGGTGTGCAGTGAGCTAGTCAACCAGGGCCAGGTGAGAATCCTGGCCACAGGAACTCTCATTTTATCCACACTCCACCCCTCCAGGATTCTCTCCTCTCACTCTATGTGCCCTTAGTTCTCTGCAACAGTCCCTGTGCAAGGAAGCTCAAACATTGTTCTCCAGCCTCTCCAGCAAAAAGTCTTGCAGACACACAGGCCAGCTCTTGGCTCTGTCTCTGACCTCTGCCTCTTTAGTCTTAATGGCTTGAACTGCTGCACTGGTTTCAGTTGTTGCCATAGCTCCAGTAAGATCCTATTTGACTTCCCGTCTAATTTCCTTCCATCTACTCCTGCCCGTATTAAATCACCCCACATCTCGGTCCTCATAACCTTCATGGGGCCCCTTAAATTCTTCTTGTGAGTCACCTCACATTTTGTAATCGCTGCCTCAAGGCAGGCTGCACTGTCAGGGAAGACAGCGTTCCCATCTCTGATCCCAACAGAACAATTCCATCCACCCCTAAGTCCCACAGACGCAGGAGCCAAGCTGATACTGACTCCAAAGGCTTCTGCCTAAACCGGGAGCCCAAATCCACCAGCTCAGCCTGAGTATAGGGGCGGACCATAGAGGGCTCCACGACCTGGGGAGGGGCTGCTCCTCTCCTTGGGGAACTTTCAGCTGCTGGGTCTCCATTTTCTTTACAACCACTGGGTGTGCTTTCAATACAGGAGGGGCCAGTGCCTCAGGCATCACCCCTTCATCCTTCCCCAGGTCCTCCATTTCTGGGGCTGATGGCACCTTTCTCTCCACTCCCCCAGTGCCTCCTCTGTTACAGTGCCTCGCAGCAATGCTAGCTCAGTCTTCAGCAGCTCTCTTACCTTCAGCTCAATGCTTCCCAGCTGATGTTCTCATGCTGCCTCCGCCTGTGCTTCCCTCAGGAGTTCGTCTTTTTCCCTGATGGCCTCTTCCTCCTTCAGAACACCTGGCAGTGCTGCCATCTCATTCTGTAAAGAGCTGTTTACTTCTCCAATGGCACCTTGCTGCCAGCGTTCTCGCGCTGCCTCCTCTCGCATCAATGCCATTTCCTTCTTCAGGGAATCCACAGAAGTTTGCATCTGGCGTTCTCATGCTGCCATTTCTTGGGTCTCCTCTGTAGACCTTTTTAGTACTGTGAGAAGCAGCCATCCCGCAGTCCCTGCTGCCTCATGGGCACTCTGCTTCTCAAAGGATCTACTGACCATACCAAGGGCCACCCCTACAGCCTCAGGTGTCACCTCCACTTGCCTCCAGTCCTGGGGTGGGGCCCAGTCCTCCAGGAGGCAAGCCACCTCAGACCACATACCCATTGGGGGACGATCCACTGTCTCCCCATTCACAGGGGCAGCCCGCTGAAGCACCCCTCCCATAAGGGCAGCCTGTCTTTTTCTTTGGTCAACAATGAATCCTGCCGACTACACCAATTCTCTTGCCAGTGGGTTTCAGCCCTGGGCAAATTTGCTATGGATTCAATGTGACCAAAGAAATTGACAATAAAACGTTCTTGGGGTGAAAGGGTTATACCCAACTCTATTTCCAGGTGGCAGGTCAGTCTCTAAAATCCTGTTCACTCAGAGTGAGTCTGCATGCAGCAAGCCAGTCTCTGCCTCTGGATCCCTCTGTCTGCACAGACATTCTCTGGGTCCCTCTGTCTGCACAGCTGTCCTCTGGGCCTCTCTGCACAGTCATTCCGCAGAGCCGTTCTCTGGGCCCCTCTCCTCGGTGCTGCCCCCACTCCAGCCTCTGCTCTGCTCTCCTGCAGCCTTGCAGCCATGCCACCGTGTCACGCCCAGAGCACTGGGTGGAGCTCTTTATATAGAGTCCACAGCCATGTATTGCTCACAGGTGTGCAGTGAGCTAGTCCACCAGGGCCAGGTGAGAATCCTGGCCGCAGGAACTCTCATTTTATCCACAGGTGCCCTCCACTGGACTGAGCAGTCCTTCTGGCCCAGGCTTCTGGTGAGCTGCTCATCTGCCCTCAGCCAAACACAGCCTGCGGGACCCTGTGCGGAGACCCTCCTCATGGACTCAGATTCATGGTCAACTTGCCGTCAGTCCCCCCTTTCCAGCCCCTCACTGAGAACGACTGGCAGGATAAATTTTGATGCAGTGTGTCTGCTATACTCTGCAAATGGGCAGCCTCCTGGTTCCACACGGAACAAGTCACTAAGCCACGGGGAAATTTAAATCTGTCACTGGCTATTTTGTTAAATCAATCAAGCCCCTTTGGCAGACAATTTCTGTTTGACCTGAACTTAAATAACTATTTGGTGGATCTTCCAACTAACGGGAGTAATTGAGATAATTGTCCCTTGTTCGCATTTCTGGTGACCCCATTTTAAGAGGTTGGGATTACTGGGGAACGTGAGACTGGAGTACACGCATTGGGTGTTATTTATCCATCCCACAAACCAACTGCGGCCTACAGCGCGAAAGCTGGGCTCTGCACAACCCCGGGGGGCCCTTCACACAGCTGCCTGACTCATGCGGTCATTCTGACAAGTCTGGGGCAGATGGCAGTATAGAGTTCTAACAATGGGGTACCTCCTCTGTCCCCAGTGCTACAAAGTCTGGGTGAGTGGCAGGCTTGGTACCCATGTCTGAGGACGTCCACTGGGCACTAGAGGGCCTGGGGAAAAGAAGGGCCCAGTGATGGCTGAGGCATGGTCCCAGCTTCTCCAAACAGCTACGCAGGGGACGTAAGGGCACCCGCTCAGCCTCAGCTGCAGATTAATGCCCAGAGGCACCGCCACCTGCCCCAGCCTCTCAGGTTCTCTTGGCACATGAGGAGTGACAGGGCAGAGAGAGAACATTCCACCCTCCACTCAGGCGGTGGCCACATTGGGCTCCTGCAGCAATTCTTTGGGCTCAAAGGGCTGAGACTGTGAGAGACCAGTGACAGCTTCTGCCAGGCACAGAGGAGGAGACACCACGTGGGTGGGGAGCAGGGCTGGCCCAGAGCAGCCCGGGCATTTCTACGGCTGCCGTGGGTGGCACGAAGCCATTAACACAGCACTCGGGGCACTGGTGCTCCCTGACCGTGAACTGGGACCTTGCTCAGTCAAGCCCAGTACCCTCTTTTCAGGAGAAGGGAGGGGAGCTCTTCTTCAGTGTTCATGGTGGCAAGTCATTACAACTCTCCACGGAAAGCCATTTATTCTAGTCACACCCTTGGCCGAGCACCTTCCCCTTCCCAGGCAGGCTGGGCCCCCTCAACTGTGGTTCCTTGTCCTCACGGCTGATCTTGGCCAATATCCCACCCACTGGGCTCTTACTCTTGCTTGTTTTTTAATCTTAGTAGAGAGATTTTTTTTTTGCTAGAAAGACAGTTTTTCATCTAATTTTAGGATGATTACCACTTTTAAAACATTGGGCATTATCTTATAAAATGGGAAGTAGGCATACCCTGAGATCCAGCAGGTCCACTCCTGGGCTTATATGCTGCAGAAATACATGCACAGATGCCCCAAGTGGACATGTGCAAGCATTTTTATCATAGCATGTTCATAGCAGCCAGAAACTGGAAAGACTTTCTGGATCTCTCAACAATAAAATGGACACACTTTGGTAGATTTATACCATGAAATGCCATACAATAATAAAAGTAAACAAATTACAACTATACAAAACCACACAATTAAATCTTAAAGACATAACTTTGAGTGAAAGAAGCCAGACACTACAAAATATTTAATGCATGATTCCATTTATATAAAGTTCAAATATAGGCAAAATGAAACTTCAGGTTTTAGGAATGCGTGTCCAGGTGGTAACATCATAAAGAAAAGCCAGGAAGCCTGTTCTATAAATTTTGTGTAGTGTTACCTGCTGAGCCAAAGAAGGGTTTATGAGTGTAAAGAGGCCCTGTGCGTGTCCTATTTCTCACCTTGGGTGGAAGTCAAAGGGTGCTTATTTTGCAACAATACTTTGACACTTCTATGTTTTCTGCACTTCTATAAACTTATTTCAGAACTTTTAAATAGTTAAAAAGAAAATAGTTATTCATTGCTTAATTGTTCTCAGGAAGATCAGGTACTGAGTGGAATCTTAAAAGGTAAATAAGAGATATCCATGTGGAGGAGGCCATTCTAGGAGTGAGACAGGGAGGGGCAAAGTGGAGAGTATAGGATTCTCCTGAGAGTTTAAAGTTCACCATGGGGTGTGGCCAGAGGTGAGGCCCAAGACAGTGGAAATGAGGTCATGGGGGAGTCAAGTGCCTAAACTTGGTGCGTTTGTGGGTTTTAAGAAGAGGAATGAAATTTCAAGACGAGGAGGGCTG
Source organism: Smutsia gigantea (assembly GCA_032199065.1). NCBI lineage: Eukaryota > Metazoa > Chordata > Mammalia > Pholidota > Manidae > Smutsia > Smutsia gigantea. Next base: position 29,901 of record JAVSCE010005227.1, read on the forward strand.
TCAACAGTGACAAATGCAACCAAGAAGTCATTCAGATAAGGACTGGGGGTTTCTTTGACTTGGGAATAGGAGGTCCCTGTCCCCGCCCGTGGGAGCTGCAATGGACAGCGGGCAGCAGAGGCCAGATTAGATTTTGATAGGATAAGGTGGAATGGGAGGGAGAGGAGTGGCTGCAAATATGTTTGGCAGCCCTGACCAATTCTGCAGAGGGCCAATGGAAGGAAAAAACAGATGAGCTGGTTTCGATTGGTGAATTCACTATTTCCCCAGGCTCATAACAGGTGTAGCTCTTTTTGTTCTTAAAAACTCAAAGGCATTTACTTCAGAATTAACTCATGGGTTAATTCATTAACTCAAGGCTGAGAAATGTGGTAGAGACACTGCCCAGTGCCTCCTGCAGGGGGCCTTACACAAGGCTAGCAAATGCTATCTTTTTCCAGAGGATCTGGTAGGCTTTGCTCCTTTTGACAGTAAGAGCTACAGATATGTGAACCTTTCTCCCTTTTCACCTTGGCTGCCAGGACATTCAACATTATTGAAGTTCAGCTATAGGGATGGTGGGGGCCTTTTGGCTTGCAGAGCTACATTCTGTCCTCTCTTTATCTCTCTTCACTGTTCTCTCAAACCCTCATTTTAAAATTTGTTTTATTGTGCTCCTGTAAGTCCCTTTAAACCTTTCTAAAATAAACATTTATAAAACAAAGAGACAGACAGAAGGATCAATGGGAGAGTGAAAGTTGATGGAAAGAGAAACTCTTCTCTTTAAAACAGGACTAGATGTTAGGAGGAAGATCACGCATATAACAAGAATGGAAGAAGTTCCTCCAGTATTTCTTAAGAGAAAATAAGAGGCCAGGGGGCCAGGAACAATATTCATGGTCTCGGGCATGTGTCAAAGCACAACGTGTAACAAAGTGGATATAACAGGATTCCTGCCTAGACGTCTGTGAAGAAAGACGTCTGTACGAGTTTTCAAGATACAGTGGAGGGGTCAGAAAACTACACGCGTGTTTGCAGATCCACAGTCTGGGCATGCGCTGAACAGTTGACCCAGAGTAAGAGAAGTTAATATGACGTTATTTGGAAAGTATCCTACACCCTACTTGATTAAAACAAAGCAAAATAATATGTACTTGCTACACATTCCAATATTTTCAGAGCAGGAGTAACAAAGGATCGTCATCTCTTAGGACATCTGCTCCAAGTCTCATTCTGGCAAGGGCAGAGCTACCAAAAACTTCATTTGTCTGCCTGACAGTTTCATCTCCTAGAAGGCAGAGGGAACAGGGAGAAAAACACTGCTTCGGAACTCTCTCATCAGTAAAAACGGAGCTGGTTGGTAATGTGGAAACGGCAAGAGCTCAGGAGAGAGTGTTTATGTCATCTCAGTTCCCTCCCAGACCTCCCAGAGCTCTTTATTTAGACCATACGTTTGCTACTTCTCTTTGCAATATGTCATGTATATACTTGTGTGTCCCCACAAAGATTAGGACCCACGGGGACCCAGGACCACATCATGTCATCTTTGTGTCCTCTGGTGTCAGGAGCGCTATCTTTCAATGCAAAAAGAATAACCAAGTATGTGCTGAATCTGGAATGTAATGAACATAGTGGCATACATCATTTCAGGAGGATCTGACAACAGTCTTTGTTAAAACTCTTTTTTCCCCGATTCTAAAACGTTTTCATTATAGGAAAGGGGAAGAGTTTGATAAAGGATTAGAGAAAAGACAAACTTTCCATAATCCTTCCAACCACAGCTAAGCATTTTGAAGTACTGTCTCATCTTTTACTCTTAAATGTTTCTTCATGATTAGGAGCACACAGCAGATCCGTACACCCTAGTCCATATAGTATGCGTACTATGTACTATGTGCAGTTCAGGTACATGTACAATTCTGTACTTAACACTATTCATATTATAACCTGAGTATTTTTCATGCCATTGAAATGTCCTCATTTAAAAATGATTACATATATTCCATGGCATGTCTTTTGTATAATGAATCATTCTGACAAAAAATAAAATATGGGGATTTTAATTGGCTATAGGCTTTAAGAACTATGATGTGTCTGATAATTCTAAAAGGAAACCCTTTCACCTAGAACAGAGGATGGGGCTGAGCCTGGGAAAAAGGTGGCACCCCAGCTAGCCCCAGAGTTCTGGGTTTTATCCTGAGTCCCCTGCGGTGCATCGGGAGGATGAGCTGATGGCGGTGAGTGTGGGGCCAGGGCTGACGAGGAACAATTACAGCTACAAGGAATGTTCAAGCCAGAGAAGCCTCCTGGAGCCAGCAGTTTTCATTTGAGAATTAACTGACTAGCTTCAGTTTTTAAAAATATTTTATAAATGGTCATATGTTAGACATGTTTTGGTGTAGTGGTCTATGAATTTGAGCCCATGTATTGCTTAACCACCACAATCAGGATATAGAATCATTTCATCATCCCCCCCAAACTCCTCCTGTGGCCTTTACTTGCTGGCAATCACGGATACGTCCTGTCACTGTACTTCGGTGTTTCCAAGAATGGAAAGGACTGATGCATTCTGTAGCATCTCAGTCGGCAGAACGAAGGCTGAGAAGGCTTACAGACATTCCAAAGATGCTATGTTGGCTTTTTAAAAAATTTTATTTTGGTATGATTAATATACAATTACATGATCAACATTATGGTTACTAGACTCCCCCATTATCAAGTCCCCACCACATACCCCATTACAGTCACTGTCCATCAGCGTAGTAAGATGCTCTAGAATCACTACTTGTCTTCTCTGTGCTATACTGCCTTCCCCATGCCCCGTGCCCCTACATTATGTGTGCTAATCGTAATGCCCCTTTTTCCCCCTTGTCCCTCCCTTCCCCGCCCCCACTCCCCAGTCCCTTTCCCTTTGGTTACTGTTAGTCCATTCTTGGGTTCTGTGAGTCTGCTACTATTTTGTTCCTTCAGTTTTTTTCTTTGCTCTTATACTCCACAGATGAATGAAATCATCTGATACTCGTCTTTCTCCGCCTGGCTTATTTCACTGAGCATAATACCCTCTAGCTCCATCCATGTTGTTGCAAATGGTAGGCTTTGTTTTCTTCTTATGGCTGAATAATATTCCATTGTGTATATGTACCACCTCTTCTTTATCCACTCATCTACTGATGGACACTTAGGTTGCTTCCATTTCTTGGCTATTGTAAATAGCACTGTGATAAACATAGGGGTGCATCTGTCTTAGAAACTGGGCTGCTGCATTCTTAGGGTAAATTCCTAGGAGTGGAATTCCTGGGTCAAATGGTATTTCTATTTTGAGTTTTTCACACTGCTTTCCACAATGGTTGAACTAATTTGCATTCCCACCAGCAGTGTAGGAGGGTTCCCCTTTCTCCACATCCTCGCCAACATTTGTTGTCTGTCTTTTGGATGGTAGGCATTCTAACTCTGTTGGCTTCTTAAGCAAGTCTGAGAGCTGCTCCCGAAAGACAGGACACCAGGTGAAGTGTGACGTGCCCTCTCCCTGGAGGTATTCAAGCAGATGAGGGGGCTTTCAGGATACTCGAGGGTCGAAGATACCTGCCGAGTCTCATTTCATCACCCCTATCTTGTGTAAATGAGCAAAGGAATAAACCTGTCTCTCAGGGTCATATTTAAACAACAAAAGGATAATAGCATTAAACTTTGTATTTAACCCAGCCACCTGTTCTCAGTTCTGAGCCCAGAGACGTGCCAGCGCTTCCCTGCGCCTCCAGGTAGGAGGTCTGGCGAGGCTGTGGCCCCCTCGCCTGCCCCAGCTTCCCGGGCCTTAGAAATGGCCCCGGAGGTCCCACGCGGTCCGAGCAGCAGGGCCGTCAGGGCGGGGGGGCGCCGAGGCCGAAGCCCCACCCACGGCCAGAGCGCGTCCCCGAGCCGCTCGACAGCCCTCGCTGGGCTGCGAGCCCGTCGCCTCGGGGTTGCTCCACGCTGCCAGGCGCCGCGGCCCGGGGTCCCCAGGGCCGACTAGGGGGTGGCCATCGCCCCGCGTGGCTCTTGGAGGAATGGCAGCTGCCCGGATCTTCTTAAAGCCCAAGCTCAGATTTTCCTCCCTGTTCCCCAATTTTTACATGTTCGTTGGATTTTTGTGGAGGAGGCGGGGTTGGTGGCAGGTCCCAGACCTGGGCAGCAGGGAAGCTGACCTGTTCCTTCCGGGCCCCAGGGCAATGGACACTATTTGAGCCCCCGCTCAGGCTGGGAGGCACGGCCCCGCCCTTCTCCTGGTGAAGTTTTACTCGTATGCGTGAAACGGAAGAGGAGGTGGCATTCAGGCCGATGGGTTTACCTAGTGCCGCTGCCCAGGAAGGGTGGGGATGGCGGGGCGAAAACCGGCTCCTCGCGGCCCCGCCTCATCCCGGCTGATCCAGGCGGGGGAGTGTCTACCCAGGGCAGGCAGCCAGTGCCGGGGCTTCTCCCCCTTCCAGCTCAAGAACGCTGCATTGCACGCTGGGTCCCAGCCCATATCACAGAGGAAATTTTGGTTCCTGATGGCTGGAGCACCCTCAACCTTTCAGCAAGGTGGGGCTTCTCCAAAGTGCGTGGCACGTCTTTTTCCCACAAGAGTGGCAGTTCTTTTTGAACCATCATAGGTCTAGTTGGTTCCTCCCTCTTGCACAGATGGAAAAGGTGTTCTAGAAAATGTGTTCACCCATTCCATGTAAAGGTAGCCACTGGACGTCCCAAGACTCCAGTGACATAAAGCCTTCCTAAATATATAAAAAAAAAAAAGACAAAAAAAATGTCGACAAAGCCTAAGGTGCTTAGCAGCCAGAACAGCCCTTCCACCCTGCCTTCGGTCACTGGTCCTATGAGGGTACCCTGGGCCAGGCAGGCACACACGAGGCCACACAGCTTGCATTCCTAGCAGCTGGCATTTGCCTCAATGAGGCCACACTTCCCTCTGCCCAAAGCTGCTCTGTCTGGAGCAGTGGTTACCATCAGTGTGTTTCCTTTTCCGAGGGAGCCAGAGTACCGGAGTTCCTTGGCCCTGGGAAATGACGTGCTCAGAAGTCCACTCACCTAGTTCACTGCACAGAAAAAGAATATGCACTTCCCAAGTATCTACTCCACCCTGGGTGAAAGAAGTCAAGCCTGGGAAAGTTTTCTCTCCCCCATGAATGCTGCACTGGCGCCTCCTACTGGGAACAGCCAACTGAGGTCACCAAGGGAGGCCCCACCGCCATCAAGGCATGGATAAGATTATCCTGAAGTCCCTACCTGTACGCTTGCTTTCCAGAGATGGGACACTGCTTTTATTCTGTCCTCCTTGCTGGGCAGTGACAGAGAGTGCCACAGTCAAAGAAGGATGGAGGAGAATGGTCTGGCTCTGTGTTTAAGAACATACCAAAGGTGGGCTTTGGCTGGGATGAAATGTGGCAAGCCAATGGATGGTTGATGTCTCTGGTCCCTGTACAAAGATTTAAATAATCAAAAGAGGAGGGTAGAAAGGATTTTCCAGTTCTTTTAAGGAAATATATCTTGACATAACTGAATCTGAGATATTATATTCTTCACCTTTCAAACCATCTACTGTGCTGAAAAAGAGATCAGAAATGAATATATATATAAAATCTACTTCAAGAAATGACAGGAAAAATAAAATTTCAGATGTTTTTTATTCAAAGTTTCTCAAAAGAAATAAAACAGAAAAAGCTAACAATCTGATCAAATGTACAGTTCAAAAATGTCTTTTGGCGTTTAACAACAAGTCCTAGGAAAGAAAACTACAGAGTTACCTTGAACCGGACAAATAAGTTACCACTGGCAAGTTTGTGGCACTAGTAAAACAAAAATAAAAAATTAACTCTCTTGATCATATAGATATCTCTATGAAAATCTTTTTTTTTCAATCTGTACAAAAGGTCTTTCTTCATAAATTAATTTTTTTATAATTTAATGGCTACTATGTGATGTTTAACTGATTTTTTTTTTATGTACAGAGGTTATGTTTCCCAAATCTTACCCAGACGAGTATGGCACTTAGTTCAGACATTTCTAGCAGCAGATTTCCCCTCCCCTCTAACTGAGCTATCAAATTGCTGTCTTAGCTAATGCAAAAATATCAAGTAGTGAGAGATCCAGGTTTATAAATGTACTAAGTACAAGGAGGGGGCTGCATTCAGTCTGGACTTTCACAAAGCAGTACTATTCCAGGGAGCATAGAACCAATAATACCACAACTTTAAAAAAGGAAACAGAAACAAAAACAAAAACACATTTCTTGAATGACTATGTAATTTTCACTAGAATCTACACTTCTCAGAGCAGCAAGGACTTTTGAAACTATGAAATGTCACTGACATCTATAATCAAATACAAGCATAAAATTTAAGAATTAAAAAATAGTTGAAAGAAATAACTGCTTCGCCCTAGCTCCTGAGCTAGGAGGATTTGGTCTGTGGAAACAGGGAGGGCCGGCACCCTGTCCCGGCACAAAAGAAAATAGACTCTGAGGTAGATAACTGATCACACACAGTGGACCAGACAAGTACACAGTTTTGGAAGACAACTTAATTTACCATTGCTTTTCAAACATATGCAACTGTCTTAATAAAAGAGCTTTAACAACAGTGAATCATCTCGTTATGTCCTAAAGTAGAAATAACTGTGTATTTATGAATCAGGAATTTCATAGTTTCAAAGTTGGTTTTTCTTTACACTTAACACTTGTAGTGATGACGTAAAGTGTGGCACTGCTTGGATCCAAATCTTCCTTCATGCTTGTTTGTTTGTGTGTGTGTGTGTGTCCATACATCAATTGAAATTATAAAACCTAAATGCAAAGGTACAAAAAAGGCACATTCTTCTAACCGCAAACTGGTCCGGCAAAAATAAAGAGCACAGAAGATGTGATGCTGAGACAAGTTGGAGCTACTGGTTACTGGCTCTTCGGTCTTTGGTGAAGTTACCTTTAAAAGTGCCAAGTAATGTTTATTTCTCAAATTTACGGAATAGAGAGAGCTAGTAGCCAATTGTTTTGCTTCTGTTCGTATCTCAGCTTGTGTTGGAAGAGAAATCCTTACTTTTAGCTTTTGCCATTTAGTTGCAATAGCAACATTTTCGGTTTGCCAGATCTCAGGCAGAATTCTCGTTCTAAAGCACTATCATTAGTATAAAGGAAGGACGAAACATTCGGTGACTCCCCTCCCCCACCCCCCACCCCCAGCCCCGACGCTACTGAACACTAATTCTAGAACATCTAGTTAGTTTTTTTTTTCCTGAAAAAAGGCAAAAAAAGACTTTACATTGCATCATACAGCAGATATCCTAAATCAGTCAAACTATCAGAGGAAACTGTTGGCATACAGCCTTACAAACAATTTACCCTATTAAAAGTTCCCCAGTCAGAAAATGTGTTTCACACAAAACGTTTTTCCCTTCTTGCATTTCACTACCTTACACATTATGTGAAAAAAATCATTAAAAACACCTACTACATATTTAAAAAAGCCAAAAGTTCAGCAACTTTTATTGACTACCTTTTAAAAGCCCTATGCTGCTGTTTTACAAGGCATAAAATAGACCAGCTCATTTGGTCAAAGCATTCTACATCATTAGTTTGAACTAACTTTTACTGAAACAGCTACAGCATCAAAAGAGTTAAGGCAAATTGGAATTCATAGAAAAAGATAAGACACTTCACACTACGTTGAAAGAAAAACGGAAAGCTAAGAAAAGACACTGACGGCCACACTGAATTACAGCAACACTCGCGCTGCAAGCATGGGACACCATGGGTGAAGTCGGACTATTTAAACTTCAGAAAGCCCATTTCATACAGCTGAAAAAAACACAAATTGAACGCAAAATGAACAAAACCGCAAAAATCCGGTCATGCACTTGGATAAGTCTTCGTGGTCTTTGTGCATACCCAGAAAATTGAAGTTTTTTCTCTTCTTTTTTCTTTTTTTCCTTTTTTTTTTTGCATCATAACATTTGATAAAAATCTTTTGTTTTGTTTTTGGGTTTTTTTTTTACTAAAATAAACCTGTTCAGGGGAACAGCTACTAGATGAATTTAAGGGTTTTATGCACCTTATAGAACTTATAGCAAAAATAGTTTTAGTTGATTTCATTATAAATAACATTTTCAAGAACCTGTGCAAAACTGTCAATAATTTCCTAAAGCACAATTGATCAGAAAAATCCATGATTGTTCAGCCTTCACACCCTTCTTCATGTAAGAATACCCTTCTGTACATCTGGAAAAGAAAAATAAAAGACAAATGCTTTTTGTACATTAGGTATATATAATGTATTGCAGAGCTCTGTAATCTTTTTCTTGTTTTAAAGATACATGTGTTTGAAAAAGGCTTGCTCATCACTGGTGACAGATCAATGAATACAGACTCTGGAATGAAGGGTTGCTTTCTATGCCTTGAGTCTGCCTTTTAGGTCTGGTACCTGCAACATACTTTGGCAAGAGCAGTCCAGAAGCACAGGTGTTCTAAATTCCACGGAGCTATTTGACTATAGTCTGCACAGTAAAGTGAAAACTTTAGAGATCTGTGATCCAAGTGAGAGCTGGGAATACAATCTCTCAATCTAAGGACACTGACATTAAATACATAGGGCAAGATACTGCTACTACTGTGATGCTAGATTAAGCAAAATCTTATGCTGTTATTTCCCTCAGTTTGTGAGCATTAAAGCAATATAATTGTAGAATACATGTATTGCAGGACAAATTTGATACCTGGTGTTTTCTGATATGTTACACATTTTTGGGGGGGATGGAGAGGGAGAGAGAGCAGATATACATTTGACTTCAGTAAAAGGCACTGTTCTTTCTAGACAGAAAACTCAATCTGCAAATCCACAAAGCCACTGATTTGGACATTTCAGTAACACTGGAGACCTTGGCCATGACGAGAGAGCAGTGTGACCAAATCCGAGTTATTCTAACAGCATTTTGAAGAATCACAGACTTTACTTGACTTGAACTCTACAATGACGGAGACCTTGCCCTCATACCTCACAGTTACTTATTGGGTTGAAAGGTGTACGGAGAATGGTCATTAGACGTCTCAACAGCCACCTGCTGCTGACCACTCGCCTCCTGCAACAAAGCACAACAGATGAGACGTGAGCAATGAAATCCAAACTCTGCTTCGCAGCTCTGAGTCCAGCATCGTAAGAACAAGCATCCTTTAAAGTCTCTCGGTGTCGTGTAGATTTTTTTAAGGCTTATTAGCTCCCTAAGCAGTTAAAATGTCTGATAGATCCAAAGAACTTCCCCGCCCCCCGCCAACTTTTACCAGAGTCTCTTTACCAGGCTACAACTTACTTATCAAATTTCTTACTCCTTGGGGCCAGATGTGACGTGGGGTTCAGTGTTTTCAGATTTTAGAATCTGAAATTTGGTATGTATATGCTGTGCATCATAGAATATACTACTGGGGCCTAGGGCTATACCTTCTAATCAAACGTACTAATAGGTGTGCACTGGGACATATGAATATGCAGATTAAGTGGGGTAAAGATTTTGTCTTGCACCAATTCAGGCTGAGTTTTACCACAGGTCAGGTTTTTTGCTAAAGTAGTTACAAAGAGAATTTTTGTTTTCAGATTTTTTTGGGTGTTTCAGAATCACAGATAAGGAGGGATTGTGGGTTCTGGTAACCATGGCTGTCCATAATTGCACGAATTTAAATCAGTCGGCAGCAAACAAAACGATATAAGAAGCCCCCACAAAATCCAGCCACAAGAATTAAAGATGGTGACGTGAGAGGTGAGACACAGACTTCCTCCTAAAACGGCATATAATATGAAAATATAATTACTACAACTAATCTTGAAAGAGCAACAGGAAAGAGGACTGCACCAGACTGCATACACCTGGAGAAAACAGCAGACCTCACAGAACAGGGTAATGTACCAAAGCTGTGGCCCGTCGGGACCCAAGCTCTTCCCCACCCCAGCTCACCAGCGGTAGGAAGAGAAACGGAGCAGGGAGGGAGTGGAGATGTGGGACTGCTGAATACCTAACTCTGGAGATCTGCTCTGGGAGCACAAACCTACATTTCATGGTGCTTGCATGATACTCTTGTGATTATGGAGTCAGAAAGCTAAGACAGGCAGAATTCCTGGAGAGACTGAGATTCCAGACACTTGTGGAAAGCAGGGATCCATATCCGGCTGTTCTGGGACAAAAGAAAGGCAGGCAGTCTGAGAGACTTCCTAACAAGGAAGCCCTTAGCAAGAGGGCTGCTAAAGGGGTAAGGATTGCACAGAGCTTACTGCTCAGGAGAGAGGACAGGCAGACAAAATTGTCCGGGTGCACTCTGCCCAGCAGGTTGGGAGCTTTGCCATACAGACTCTCATATTTAAGGAGGAAAAAGAAATCTTCCTCCTTAGATGATGTTCAGGTGCTCCAGCTCCCTGGCTTGCTACACAGCTCCAAGGACTCCCTCCGGGATACGCAGCCTACTGTGCCTTTCTCCCGGCCAGCCCCACCTGGCTCGCAAACCAGCAAAACCTACCCTGGCGTTAGCCCAGCCAGAGGGAAGATCTGTCTACAGCAACTACAAACGCAAAGCATAGAGGCTTATACCTGTGTGCTCGGCCCACTGGTTCTGGCAGTGGAGACAGGCATAGAAGCCAGGAAGCAGGAAACAGCTCTTTCCTCCCCCCAGGCACCAATTCCACTCCCCTGCGACCCCCGACATTGCTTTAGGGGCTGGGCAGCTCCAGAGAGTAGAGCTTCTGGGCACTACAGTGCGCCATATACAAATATGAAATGCCAAATGAACCTGGTTCAGAGTAAAATTATCAATACAACTGAGAAAGATTTAAATGACATCGACCTCATGACTCTTCCTGAAAGGGAGTTCAAAATAAAAATCATTAACATGCTCATGGAGGTACAGAAAGATATTCAAGAACTCAGGAATGAAGTCAGGTTGGAGATCCAATCGTTGGTGAGCACAATGGAGGGTATTAAAAGCAGATTGGATATGGTGGAGGAGACGATAAATGAAATAGAAACTAGAGAAGAGGAATACAAAGAAGCTGAGGCACAGAGAGAAAAAAGGATCTCTAAGAATGAAAGAATATTGAGAAAACTGTGTGATCAATACAAACGGAACAATATTCGCATTATAGGGGTACCAGAAGAAGAAGAAGAGAGAAAAAGGGATAGAAAGCATCTTTGAGGAGGTAATTGCCTGAAAATTTGCCCAATCTGGGGAAGGAGATAGTCTGTCAGGCCCTGGAGATGCACAGATCTCCCAACATAAGAGACCCAAGGAAGACAACACCAAGACATATAGTAATTAAAATGGCAAAGATCAAGGATAAGGGCAGACTATTAAAAGCAGCCAGAGATAGAAATAAGATCACATACAAAGGAAAGCCCATCAGGCTATCATCAGACTTCTCAACAGAAACCTTACAGGCCAGAAGGGAGTGGCATGATGTATTTAATGCAATGAAGCAGAAGGCCCTTGAACTAAGAATACTTTATCTGGCAAGATTATCACTTAAATGTGAAGGAGGGATTAAACAATTTCCAGATAAGCAAAAGCTGAGAAAATTTACCTCCCACAAACTATCTCTACAGTGCATTTTGGAGGGACCGCTATAGATGGAAACTTTCCCAAGGTTTAATAGCTGTCACCAGAAGTAATAAAACCACAGTAAACAAAGTAGAACAGCTAATTACTAAGCAAATGCAAAATTAAATTAACTATCCCCAAAGTCAATCAAGGGATGACAAAGAGTACAGAATATGATACCTAATATATAAAGAATGGAGGAGGAAGAAAAAGGAGGAAGAAAAAAAAAAGAACCTTTAGACTGTGTTTGTAATAGCATATTAAATGAGTTAAGTTAGACGCTTAGATAGTAAGGAAGTTAACCTTGAACCTTTGGTAACCATGAATCTAAAGCCTGTAATGCCAATAAGTACATACCTATTCATAATCACCCTAAATGTAAATAGACTGAATGCACCAATCAAAACACATAGTTACTAAATGGATAAAAAAACAAGACCCATCTATATGCTGCCTACAAGAGACTCACTTCAAACCCAAAATATATACACAGACTAAAAGTGAAGGGATGGAAAAAGATATTTCATGCAACTAATAGGGAGAAAAAAGCAGGAGTTGCAGTACTTGCATCAGACAAAATAGACTTCAAAACAAAGAAGGCACAATAGACAAAGAAGGACATTACATAATGATAAAAGGGTCAGTCCAACAAGATATTACCATTATAAATATCTATGCACCCAACACAGGAGCACCTACATATGTGAAACAAATACTAACAGAATTAAAAGGAGAAATAGAATGCAATGCATTCATTCTAGGAGACTTCAACACTCCACTCATTCTGAAGGATAGATCAACCAGACAGAAAATAAGTAAGGAGACAGAGGCACTGAACAACACACAATAGAACAGATGGACCTAACAGACATCTACAGAACTCTACACCCAAAAGCAGCAGAATACACATTCTTCTCAAGTGCACATGGAACATTTTCAAGAATAGATCACATGCGAGGCCACAAAAACAGCCTTGGTAAATTCAAAAAGATTGAAATTCTCCAGCCAGTTTCTCAGACCACAAAGGTATGAAACTAGAAATAAATTATGCAAAGAAAATGAAAAATCCCACAAACACATGGAGGCTTCACAACATGCTCGCTCTTAAATAACCAAGGGATCAATGACCAAATAAAAACAGAGATCAAGCAATATATGGAGACAAATGACAACATGAATTCAACACAGCAAAATCTGTGGGACGCAGCAAAGGCTGTGCTAAGAGGAAAGTATATTGCAATATGGAGCCTACCTCAAGAAAGAAGAACAATCCCATATGAGCAGTCTAAACTCACAATTAACGGAACCAGAAAAAGAAGAACAAATGAGGCCCAAAGTCAGTAGGAGGAACATAATAAAGATTAGACCAGAAATAAATAAAGTTGAGAAGAATAAAACAATAGAAAGAATCAGTGAAAGCAGGAGCTGGTTCTTTGACAAAATAAACAAAATAGATAAACCCCTAGCCAAACTTATCAAGAAAAAAAGAGAGTTTACTCACATAAACAGAATCAGAAATGAGAAAGGAAAATTCCTATGGATACCACAGAAATACAAAAAATTGTTAGAGAATACTATGAAAAACTATATGATAACAAACTGGATAACTTAGACGAAATGGACAACTTTCTAGAAAAATACAACCTTCCAAGGCTGATTCAGAAAGAAACAGAAAATCTGAACAGACCAATTACCAGCAACGAAATTGAACTGGTAATCAAACACCTACCTAAGAACAAAACTCCTGGACCAGATGGCTTCACTGCTGAATTTTATCAAACATTTAGTTAAGACCTAATACCCATCCTCCTTAAAGTTTTCCAAGGAGTAGAAGAGGGAATACTTCCAAACTCATTCTATGAGGCCAGCATCACTCTAATACCAAAACCAGGCAAAGACACCACAAAAAAAGAAAATTACAGACCAATATCCCTGATGAACATAGATGCAAAAATACTCAACAAAATATTAGCAAACCGAATTCAAAAATACATCGAAAATATCATCCATCATGATCAAGTAGGATTTATTCCAGGGATGCAAGGATGGTATAACAATCGAAAATCCATCAACACCATCCACCACATCAACAAAAAGAAGGAAAAAAGCCACATGATCATCTCCATAGATGCTGAAAAAGCATTCGATAAAATTCAACATCCATTCATGATAAAAACTCTCAACAAAATGGGTATAGAGGGCAAGTACCTCAACATAATAAAGGCCGTGTATGACAAACCCACAGCCAACATTATACTTAACAGTGAGAAGCTGAAAGCTTTTCCTTTAAGATTGGGAACAAGACAAGGATGCCCACTTTCCCCACTTCTATTCAACATAGTAGTGGAGGTCCTACCCATGGCAATCAGACAACACAAAGAAATAAAAGGCATCCAGACTGGCAAGGAAGAAGTTAAACTGTCCCTGTTTGCAGATGACATGATATTGTACATAAAAAACCCTAAAGAATCCACTCCAAAACTACTAGATCTAATATCTGAATTCAGCAAAGTTGCAGAATACAAAATTAATACGCAGAAATCTGTGGCATTCCTGTACACTAACAATGAACTAGCAAAGAGAGAAATCAGAAAAACAATTCCATTCACAATTGCATGAAAAAGAATAAAATACCTAGGAATAAACCTAACCAAGGAAGTGAAAGACCTATACTCTGAAAACTACAAGACACTCATGAGAGAAATTAAAGATACCAATAAATGGAAACACATCCCGTGCTCATGGATAGAAGAATTAGTATTGTCAAAATGGCCATCCTGCCTAATGCAATCTACAGATTCAATGCAATTCCTATCAAAATACCAGCAGCATTTTTCAACGAACTAGAGAAAATTGTTCTAAAATTCATATGAAACCACAAAAGACTCCAAATAGCCAAGCCAATACTGAGATGGAAGAATAAAGTTGGGGAGATTATGCTCCCTAACTTCAAGCTCTACTACAAAGCCACAGTAATGAAGACAATTTGGCACTGGCACAAGAACAGACCCATAGACCAATGGAACAGAATAGAGAGCCCTGATATAAACCCAACCATATATGGTCAATTAACATATGATAAAGGAGCCATGGACATACAATGGGGAAAGGACGGCCTCTTCAACAGCTGGTGTTGGCAAACTGCACAGTTATATGCAAGAGAATGAAACTGGATTATTGTTTAACCCCATACACAAAAGTAAACTCGAAATGGATCAAGGACCTGAATGTAAATCATGAAACCATAAAACTCTTAGAAGACAACATAGGCAAAAATCTCCTGAATATAAGCATGAGCAACTTCTACCTGAATGCATCTCCTCAAGCAAGGGAAACAAAAGCAAAAATGAACTCATGGAACTACATCAAACTAAAAAGTTTCTGTACAGCAAAGGACACCATCAACAGAACAAAAAGGCATCCTACAGTATGGGAGAATATATTTGTAAATGACATATCTGACAAGGGGTTAACATCCAAAATACATAAAGAACTTACATGCCTTAACACCCAAAAAGCAAATAACCCTATTAAAAAATGTGTAGAGGATATGAAGAGACAGTTCTCCAAAGAAGAAATTCAGATCCCAACATTCACATGAAAAGATGCTCCACATCACTAATCATCAGAGAAATGCAAATTAAAACCACAATGAGATATCACCTCACACCAGTAAGGATGGCCAGCATCAAAAAGACTAAGAACAACAAATGCTGGTGAGGATGCGGAGAAAGGGGAGCCCTCCTACACTGCTCGTGGAAATGTAAGCTAGTTCAACCACTGTGGAAAGCAATATGGAGGTTCCTCAAGAAACTAAAAATAGAAATACCATTTGACCCGGGAATCTCACTCCTTGGAATTTACCCAAAGAATACAACTTCTCAGATTCAAAAAGACATATGCACCCCTATGTTTATCACAGCACTTTTTACATTAGCCAAGATATAGAAGCAACCTAAGTGTCCATCAGTAGATGAATGGATAAAGAAGAGGTGGTACATATACACAATGGAATATTATTCAGCCATAAGAAAGTAACAAATCCCACCATTTGCAACAACATGGATGGAGCTGGAGGATATTATGCTCAGTGAAATAAGTCAGGTAGAGAAAGACAAGTGCCAAATGATTTCCCTCGTTTGTGGAGTATAACAACGAAGCAAAACTGAAGGAACAAAACAGCAGCAGACTCTGAGACTCCAAGAAGGAAGAAGTGGTTGCCAAAGGGGAGCGGTGTGGGAGGGTGGGTGGGGAGGGTGGGAGAAGGGGATTGAGGGGCTTATGTTTATTGCACATGGTGTGGGGGGATCACGGGGAAAACAGTGTAGCACAGAGAAGGCAAACAGTGAATCTGTGGCATCTTACTACACTGATGGACAGTGACTGCATTGGGGTATGGGTGGGGACTTGATAATATGGGTAAATGTAGTAACCACATTGTTTTTTCATGTGAAACCTTCATAAGAGTGTATATCAATAATACTTAAAAAAAAAAAAAAAGTCCAGCCACAGTCCTAAGGCTGTTTCTGGAATTGGAGCCTCTGGGATTTGCCTAGAGGATGGGATCGATTAGGCTGATGAATTTCCTTAGAATTTTACAGGAAAACACTTTTAACTCAAATGTCAGACTTCTTCCATAAC
The DNA here is from genome assembly GCA_032199065.1 of Smutsia gigantea. Classification (NCBI taxonomy): domain Eukaryota; kingdom Metazoa; phylum Chordata; class Mammalia; order Pholidota; family Manidae; genus Smutsia; species Smutsia gigantea. The sequence continues at coordinate 46,114 of JAVSCE010005227.1, forward strand.
AAAAGCTAATAGCAACTTGTCTATTCTAACTGCCTCTGTAAGAAACAGGTATACTTTATTCCTCATTCCTGTTATAGTTTTGAAACAGTGTTCATGTATCTTAACTATAACTGATTTATTTTTGTAATTATTGTTATTGATATAATCTTGGATGCTAGGATTGCAAACTCCAGCTTTATCTTAATTTGCCCGGAAGTATCTTTTCACAGGAGATAAGACAGAGCCTTGAAGGGGTATGAAATGTGCCACAACCTAGGAAAGTATGTCTGGGAGTCCTGAGGGTGTGGCTTAGGCATCGCTGTACTCATTTGCATGTATAGTAGATTTCATAGTTGAAAATGCTCTAGGTATATACTACCTCTAAGCTCAATTCTTCATGCAAATGTTTGATTTTTGGTTAACTTTGCATTCTATCTAATTTACCCATTTCTGTCACTACCCAAGGCCAGAATGGCCACTGGATGGTGTATACCAACCTCTACAGGAACGGCTGCTGTCTGCACGTGTGTGTACTGAGGCAGATAGGCTCCTTGCATAGCTGACGTCGCAGGCATGTACTGAAAAGAAGGACAGGGTCAGGATGGGCAATGAGAGGGTGTGCAAAATCCTGAACACTTCGGGAGAGTCAAGTATTTTAAAGATGCAAAGAAGAAACTAAAAGGGCTACCCCAAAGTTTAATTAGTGCCTATAAATATGTCATATGGAAGGCAAAGTGAATGTTCTCTTCTCCACTTTTTGAATTTGTCAAGAGAAAAATCCCACCTTTCTTTGGCTTTGCTAACAAAGAAGCACACTGGTGAAGATTTTTAAAGTTTCTCATCCTCAATAATTCAGTATCACTAATATGCTAGTTTCATAAGATCTCTCCTCGAAGGACTTCATCATTTTCCAGTGGCCCACTGGGCTAGCATCTAGAATTGTCTCCATAGGTGGAGACCCAATGGGCAAATGATTTTCACTGCAGATTAGGAAACGAACCCTTGCTTTCGGGGCTGATCATCATCCTTTTTCAAAGGCAAGAGAGCTTTCTAGTTCATTTCACTTGGATGTGTGTAGCCCTGGGTTAGCCTTTAAAAGAATCTGCTGCTGATTTTGCATTTTGAATGTAAGCAGGGAAAACAAACTACCCTTGTTTTTTAACTACCACAGATAATGGTCTGACTTAAAGCCTTGGCCATCTTAGCATCTAAATGGTAGGCATATCAACCCTGGAAGTTAATCTGGTATCAGTGGAACCTCAATACCCCATCTAGTCCCTGGGACCCTGGGGAAATATGTTAATACTAAGCTTATGATTCAGTGTCCCCAGATCCCATAAAAGAAGAAATAAGTGAGGAAACATCTCCTGACTCTGTCACCATGTATTGCCTTCATCTATTGTTTCATGAGACCAGGTCTACCAGTGCGAATGAATGACAGTTATTAAAGCTAGAGATGGTCATGCAGGGGCACTATATTCTGGTAAAAGAGAAATACCCAGAGGACAGACTTTTAGTTCATCAATTAATCATGAAATAGCTGAGTGTCTACTACGTGGAAGGCAATGTCAGGGATGAGAAGGGATTAGACATCATCTTCGACACCAGAGGGCCTGTAATTGATAGGGAGACACAGGCTGCATTCATTTACCCCCCACCCCCCCCCCCATTTGCCAGGACACATGATAGTAATTTGCCACCTACTGTTCCGGTGCTGCCTAGGGACAGGTGACTCATCTGCTGGGCCAGAGGGCTGATCATCGATGCGGGCTGCAGTGACATGGCGTGCTCCATCGAGGGTGTCAGCACGGCTCCCTGCGCAGTCAGAGGCGAGAGCAATGCAACACAAACCCAGGGCAGCAGTTAAGGTTCTGTGATGGCCTTCACACAGGAAATGCCTTTGTTTTTTGAGGAATGTGAAACACAAAAATAACCTCCTCTCAAGCTTGCAAATGGTATCATGAAGAATTTCCTAAAAACCTTCTAGATTGTGCTTCCTAAGACTTTTCTAAGAGCACATACTTGACAGAAATCCTGTATTAAACATCTCTCCCTCCACCTTCCCTAAACGATAGATCAAACTTGTCCAGCAGGAGCTCTAATAGGAAATGTAAGCTATTTTTGGCTGGCTAGGGTTACGAATAGTTTCTTAATTAAAAAAAAAAAAGGCGGTGTTTTACGCAGCCACAAACAACATACTACATTGAATATTACAAAAACAGCACTTTGTTTAAAAATGTTCTATACAGATAGTCACCTGATTCAAGATCAGGCTCTTAGGATCAAGATCACGTTCTTCATTCACTTAGTGTGTTTCTCAGGACTTTGAATGACACTTTGGTGTCAGGGGAGGCAAGCAGATTCAGAGATGATTAATAATCCAAGTTCAGATTCTTTTACTTCATTTGAAAAAATTCTGGCCATTAAAAATAAAATTAGATATAGTTAAAAAGCAGAGAGGAGAGGTGGAACGCAAAATCATCCATAAGCGACCCTCCCTCTCATACACTGTGGCTGGCTACACCGCGACAGGGCACTGCTGCCCCGTTCCAGCCTCGGCATGCTTTCACGGAGTTGCAACCAGGGTACATAAACAACTTCACATCCTGGGTCCCTGCTCTCCACCTAACATTCTGTTACATATATTCACCTAGCTTACTGGATAACCATCGTTATCATCATTTTTAATGATTACATAATGGTACACTGATTGCATACACTGAAATTTAATTAATTCTATTTCTGGATTTTTTGCGTTTTCTTTAATTTATCACATGTAATGTTTTTTCTTATGGATTATACTATTCCTCTCACCCAGTTACTCGAGATGCAATTATTCTGATGCACTCCACAAATGTTATATTTTCCTATCACTGTACCTGACTTATCCCTTAAATGTCCTGTTATTTACTGATAATCAGATACACAACTGAGGACAAGATTGGTATGCAGGCACCCTGCTGGCCGCAGCCAGTCTAAATCTGAGCGGGGAAAGAAAACAATCCTCAGATTGGAAACTTCTGCCTCCTCAAAGATGTTAAACTGAGATATATGCAGCTTTTATCTCTTAAAGTTGTCCCTCTCTCTATTTATATATATATATGTGTGTGTACATCAGAGATAGTTACCAATACATTTTGTAAGAAAAATTTTTTTTTAACTTTTTAACATGCATCATCAAAACGTGTGTGGTAACACAGAAATGACTCAGAAGCCCAGAATATGGTGAAGGAGTTTCCTGCTCCTTTTTCTCATTCATCTGTAGGAGCTACTGTACTAGGAAGCCCCCGAAATGAGAAGTGAGCTGATTTCCAGCATTTCAAAACAGAATAGTGCAAAGTGCCAGAGATCTGACTGTCATGGACATTTGCGGATGTGTGGATTCATGGATGTTAAATATGTGTGCATGTGTTAAGTGCTGTGGGACTGTGGATGGATGCGTGCATATGCATGTTTGCATGCAGAAATGTGTGTATGTTAGACGCACAACATTGCCAGCAAGCTCTTTTCATGTGCTATCAACTATGTTTCATCTGCTTCTTCGAAGTCATCTCAGCAACTCCCTGTTTCGTCTTCTCCCTGCATTGTTGTTCCGCACACAGTGTGCACCAGCATTACACTGCAGCATCCTCTTGAGAAGGTGTCCCAAGAGAAATTCCTGTCTCAGCTTAAGGCCAAGAATAGTGTTTTACCTAAGTAGCTGATCTGTTTTTATCTTACAAGTACTGTGAACTGCATGGCTTATCCAGATTCCCACTTTGCCTGAGTTACTCGAAAGCTTATGCCCAAATATGCGGCTTTCTCAAGGCAAGATTACAGGTCACTGTGTTGGGTATTCTTAGCTCTTTTGGTGATTTTTATTCTCCATCTTTATTTTTCAACTTTTAAAACCCATATTTTAATTCAACAAAGTGTATTTTATGTATCTCTGAAAACATGAAATACACTAATAAGATCGAGTGTTAACCCACTCAATTAATAAAATATAATTTATATATAAGCAGTCATATCACTAAAGAAATTACATTGTTATTTACCAAAGTAGGTGTTACTACTTTAGTATTTATAATTTCTAAGGAGAGGCTAAGTAACACTGACAGAAAAATCTTAGCTCACTTTTGAACACTATATTTGTATTCAACAGAATGTAAAAAATGACAGCAGTTTCATCCCAAGTACTTTTAAAAACTTAGCAATTTAAAAACTTTAAAATTAAATATAAAAATTAAAAACCTCAGTTGAATGATCTCTCCTACAGAACTGGCATAAGGAAGAAAATGGTGCACTGACTCAAATATGATATATGTTGTGTTTTTACAGACTGTAAATTTAATTTAACGTCAGCTACCAATTTATTTTAAGACGAGGGTCAGTGGAAATTTTATAATGAACTTGTACATTCTCATATTCCATGCTTAAAATTTCCCAAATCCTATACCATCTTTGGCAAATGGTTTTTAACACAGAGAATGGTGTTTTAACATATTCATAGCTTATTTGCAAACCACAAAACCATTAAGTAGAAAAACTTACGGGGTGCTGTAAGATATACGGTTGAGGTTGCATCCAAGAAGGACTTTGCACCTGCAAAAGGGAGGATTTTGGAAAAACAACAACATTGATTTCTGTTGGAATGCCACTTGTTTCTCTAGAATTTGTTTAATCATGTTAAAATCTATAGAAGGAAAATACGGAAACAATACTATCAATAATTGCAAAGATTAAGACAGAATTCTTGGCAAACTGGTCACTCTGAATAGGATGAAATGATCATTTAAAACCAAGTTCCATTCGCCCACTCAAGAAGTATTTACTGAGTATCAGGCACAAGAGAGAAAAAGGTGAGTAAGACATGGGCCCCACCCTCAGGAAATGTACTGGCTAAGCAGGGAGACAGACAAGTTAACTAATCAAATAGTGAAAACGTGTTATAATCAAGGTAAAAACTAGGTGCTTTAGGAATATAAATGAAAGAGAATTCCAGCACATCTTATTAAAAACTAAGTATGTGCTTATTTAAAAAGAATAACCAAATTCAATCCCTTTTGGGACACAGGACATTAGGTTTCAAAAATCTTGCCTGATGGCCAACAATTTCTAGTTAGTGTGGAAAATAAAAATCTGAAATTCAGGTTTAGGAAATCAAACTTCAGTAACTAAATCTTGATGTCTACCGTCAAAAGGGCATCCACACTAGACCCTCAAGCTCTGGATTGAGAAATAAGACATGAGAGTCAGGTTCTGGGGCAGGAAGGAGAGCATGTCCAGTCTGCCACTCAAGAGAAAAAAATACCATGCCACTTACTGGTGCCCCGAGCTTCCCTGAGGCTTACGTAGTTTTTAAAAGAAGCATCATCTATAATTCTCAACAACAAAACCCTTGCGTATCTTATTCCTACTGCTGACTTCAGGTTTTATAGAGAGGGTATGGGGAAGAGTCATGGGGGAAGAATGGATTGAGCTTTACCTTGATAGCAGAGCCCCGATACTTGTTTTCTCTGGTTTCCTTTGCCACCTAAGGCAGACCAAAGTTAAGTGCTTCTGCCTTGTTAACATTTCAGTTATCTGGACTGCAGCCTTGCCCCTTCGGGGGAGGTACTGGTAGTTTCTTGCAGATGCTAATTTCTCAAATCCAGTTACATAAGCATATGGTGGTTTAGTGGAAGGGCCACTGCAAGTGCAAAGCCTTCACTGAGCAAATCACGGGGAGGTGAGCAGCTCCCCAGAGACCCCCGTTTGGGCCAGATGCTACCATTTTTGTATGCTTCAATGGCCTTAATAATCTAATAGCTTACAGCATTATGGGGTTAGGGAGCTGTGATATACAATCTGATTTTCTTTCTTAAGCAGCAAATTAGCAGCTGCTCATTTCTATTCCTCAATTTTCCCTAACTATAAAATGGGAATAATAATCTATTTCTATGAACTCTTTGTCATTGGAGTTTTTTTACCCTCTTTTGTGTCATGGGTCCCTTTGAAAACGTGATGAAAGAAACAGACCCTTTCCCTGCAACTAATTGCAAATACACAAGCAACATTTTAAAAACAATTCAAGGGAATCACAGACCATTTAAAGTACAATCATCTGATTGTACTGGGGTTAAGAATCAATTCTGAAGGTTATGGCACTGAATGTCAGGCAAATGGAATGAAATTCCACATGTATCTTAGGGAAACACTGAATGCCCAGGAGAAGAAATCAGGCCTTTGAAATGAAATATTTCCAGTTAAATGCATCAAATCTATTACCAACACTGGTCTATTTTTTTTTTAATTCTGTGGCCAAAATGCTCATTGCTTTTATAGCAAAGAGGGAAAAAGAGGTGGTGGGGGAGATGTATTAATGGCTATAGTATCTACAGCAGAATACATTCAAATTAATATGCACGATCTTTCATTTGCCTGAGAATAAGCTTACTTGTCCTGATTTTTAATCATACACATGATATGCCTAGCCGACTGAAGCACCAGCGTAAATAACATTAACAACCCAGAGAGAGAAAAGAAAATGAGTGACAACTGAGGGAAAGGAGGAGAAGAGAACCTAAAGGCTTCGGGAAGCTGTGGAAGTTACTTTAAAACTTCAGTGTTAGCGCATTAACCACTTCCTCTTTGTTGTTCAAAGCTAGTTTTACGTTTTTAGACAGAACCACGGTTATGACATTGCTTACGGTGACCAATCCATTATCTTTTTTTTAAAGTATAATAAATATACTCTTATTAGCCAGCTAATCCTGTATACTAATAATGACGGTGATAATCACAGCTCAGTTTATTGTGTGCTAATGATATGCCAGGCACTGTGCTCTCTTTACGTAGATAGACTCACTTAGTTCTTATAACCAGCCTATGAGAGAAAAACAATTATTATCCCCATTTTAAAGATGAGGAAACTGAGGCTTACAGAAGTAAAATAACCCAGTCATTAGATACTGTAGTTCCCTAACCCCAGAAATCAGGGCTACAAAATCTGATTCAGTTGTTTTAAAAACGAGAATACACAAAAGTTTAGTTTCATCACAGAGGATCTCAATAGTCAACAAAAGAGAACTACATTCCCCCATGTTTGTAATTGGACCCTGTTATAATGTTCCTGCCTGGGCTGGGCGGTGACCCTGTGGGAGGCGCTCTGATACTGGAGAAGTGCATGTGTACCACTGGATTCGTGGAGAATAGGAGCTAGGCCTGCAATAAAACCACATCAGGATTATAACAAGGTGCTTAACGGGATCTTAGTTCTAAGTAGGGAATTTATTTTTGGTAAAGCCTCCTCACAAAATCATCTAAACAGGGAGTCACTCCCTTTTTTTGGCCTCCCATCTTACTGCATTGCTCATTTAATGATACCTAACAGATGCATCTTTACTTGCTAGCATGCTGACTTGGTCTTTTTGTTGGTTCTTGCTAAAACACGAGGGCAAGGGGGCGCCACCTATTCTGTACTTCACCTAATGGTGATTCTACAGTTTCCACGTCTGGCACACATGGGGCCCACCAGCAGGACCTGCTGCTGAGGAAATATCTGGGTTTCTCCCAATTCTAAAATGCTCTGACTTCAAGGATGGACAGCTAACAATCACTTTCCCTTGTTTTACTTTCTCCTATACGTAAAAGTAAATCACTCTGTCAAACAAAAAGCAGCTTATTCTAAATTGGGTATCCAAGCTGCCTAACATTTGGCTTAAATTCCATGAAAAATGTTCAAAATTTTAAGACACATAAAAATGTAGCAGTGATTCATGGCCAGCAAGTTGTCATACTCTTGATGAACCCTAAAGGTACAAACCTGGTAGGCAGACACAGGAGATGCGATATAGGGTGTGATAGAAGTTTGAGTGATCATTCGGTTTGTAGCAATACTGTATGGTGAAGGGTAAAATCTAGAACAAACACAAAAGCCTTTACTGAGTAATCCTTTAAATAGTTTAATTCACAGAACAAATGTCTGATATCTTCCACCTTCACATTTTCCCTCAAGCTATTATATATTTATCTTAATGACATACCCGTTCTGTATAGCAGCTGTGGCTGGATCATAAGTAAGTGTCATTCCAGCCTATGGGAAAGAAAACGAAATAGCAACATTCGTCTACAAAGGCAAGATTTACAAAGTTTGTATCTTAAAGTCACGGCAACACCAAACAGTGATAGGTTAGTAGAATCTGACCAAATAAGGAGTTTGTTAGACAAAGGTAATTATCAACTCAGTATGAGAATTAAGCTGTAGTCAGCACTGCCCCTATGGTAGTCATTAGTCACACACAGCTATTTTAAAATTAAATGAAAAATGGAGTCCTAACAGCATACTAGCTGTATTTCAAGTGCTCAAACAGCCACATGTGGCTAGTGGTTACCACTGGACAGTGCAGACTCTAGAACATTTCTATGGACGGCACTTCCCTGGACATTCTCAAACCAGCATGTTACTTTAAAAAAATTTTTGTAGAAACTAAATATGGGGAAATGGAGATCCAAGGATTTTATTAAGAAATTGAGTTTTAATTATTCAAAAGAATTAAGCAAAAATCTCAATATACTATTTATTTTAATAATGATATTCAGGATAACTTCTGCATAATTACAATGAAAACTCTAAGAAACTATGACATTAAAAAAAACTTGTGCATTTCAAATAGCAATTTAAGATGCTCTTTTACTTTAAAAGTAATAAACCGGTAAACATAGCTATTCCCACCATCTATTTGTCCATCTGGCAAATCAACGCTGTCTCAGCAGCATATCCACTGGGAAGATAATTTAATTTGACATTATATGGATTTATAAATTAATTCAGGCACCTATTTCAGAAGGGTGGTGTCCAAGTCAAGACGCCACTTGTGTAATTATCCATGTGGGCTGTCATAATCATACATCCACACTAAAGTCAAGAGAGGGCTTACAAGTCTCACCTCTCCTTCTCTATGCCATGGTCTTCCATTAGGGATGTATTTGTTTGGGTTCTGTCTCTTCTTCTGTCCTCCATCCGCAAACTTACACAATAAAGGTTCTGTAGGAGCTGAATAAACAGAGGGGAATAATATGAAGCCAAAGTTCTAAGTGTGGGCAGATGACAGAAGTACTTGAATTTCTTTTTTAATAGGAACAGCGCTAGTGCTGTAAGGGAACTGACAGAACACTTGAATGCAAAAGTTCACTCAGACCCTTACAAGATTATCCACTGGTGAAAAATACAGTACAGAAAATAGAATCACTGCTATTTTCAAATCAGAATGTAATGAAAACATTTACAGAATTATTTGGAGGAAGCAAAGTTGCCTTTGATTCACTTCTGCGCTTCTTTAGGTGTAGAAATACTTGTTTTCATTCTGGGCCCTTTCTGGCTCTGCCCCTAAATGTTCAAACGTAAATAGGATTGTGTCATCCTCTTCTCCCCCACCTTAAAAATGCACCCTGAGCTTCCCATTACAAGGCCTCAGTGTGGCCTTCCCAACCCCCAGTAGAAACAAGTCCCCTTGATACTGCTCACAAGGCATTTTCACTCAGAGTATTTCTAACAATTTGTGAGGGGGGTGATTTGTTTGGTGTTTGTTTCCCCCTCTGGAGTGTAAGCTCCTTGGGGACAGTGGCATCTGTTTTGTTCAAGTGCCTAAGTGTCTGGCACATTGCAGGAGCTTATTACATCTTGGAGGAATCAGTGAATGCACACAGAGAGGTCTCACTGCTTATTTTTGGAGTACAGCATTGTGGACAGTTGTTGTGCAGAAGCTAAAACACCTGCCCACCCTTTGTAAAGGTTTTTCTGCACTTTCAATCATTCCTCTGAATGTTGCTTTACTGTAGTATCTATCCAAGTCATAAAATGATCCAAAGAACAGCTCAAGAAACTAACATAGAAAAACAAAAGACGCACAGACTATCTTACAGGGATACACATTCATCAGTTTTAAGAAAAAGAAGAAAACAAATGGAGACAGCACAGTAAGCCACACAAGACTTTTCCTTTTTTTTTTGTTGCTTTTTTATAATGGAAATAGCAGTGTATTCCTGAAAACTGTACATACTTCTGTGTGTTTCTAGTTAATGTAATAAAGGCAATCACACCTTCCTGTCTGGTTCGCACATTCTGTCCTTTGTCTACTGTAGATCGTGATTACCACTTTCAAGTTCTGTTTCAAAGTTAAATAACCATTAAGAGAAAAATAATACTTGTGGAAAATTTACTCCTTTCTCCTTTGCCTCTTATTATCCTAATTCATCTCTTATTTTATATCACTGTTACCCACCCACTAATGACAGGGTGGAGGCAACAGTGCCTCTCAACACTTCGCTGCCAAAAACACAAGACAACAAAAATCCCAACGTTAATTCCTTCTTGGCGAGCTGTCTGGGCTGTTGTTTGGCGCTCCTTTCTCCTCTCCCCGGCGTGAACCACTCCAGAAGGATGGGCTGGAATGTGAGCTCACCTCTGAATGGCGACCACACTACCTTTGAGGAGGTCAGAGCAAAACTGTCAGGTGTCTGGTGAGAAAACCGACAGGCATTGGCTCTACTTTCACAAAGGGGTGCTTGTTTACTTTCGGACTGCAGCCCCCTCTCCCCCCAGGCTTTTCTGAACAAGGAACTTCCACTTAAGGAAAAATGGGTGTGATGGAAGGTGGACTGGGGCCAAATCTTAGACTATGGATGAACTATGCTCTTTGTCTTTTCCAGAAAAGGTATTGACTTCTGGAAATTTCTACCTTCACCAGCAATCACAGAAGGTAAAATTAAGGGATGCAACGAAGCAAAAGAGCTTTCTAATCAATGATAATGCTTTAATTCTGCAACTGGGCCATGTAGGGACAGGCAGACATTAGGGCTGAGGGAACACAGCATTCCGGCAGAAGGAAGGCGTAAAGGGCAACCCTCCAGAAAGCAAGGAGATTGTCTGTCTGCCGTGGCTGGGTCGCCTCACCTTGACTTCCAAGGACAAACAGGGAACACAGAGAGAAGCAAGGTCTCCCTCTCCTAGATTTAAAAAGACCCTTATGGCACGGAATGTTTTCTCCACTGACATCTGAAGTTTTAGAGTTTTGCCTCCCCATAAATGCATGGGGCAAGAGCCAGCACTTTGCGGGACCTCCTACACTGAAATTTAGCTTTTTTAAAAGAGAGTTTACTGGGCACAGTGAGTAATGCAAATGGACTAGTTTCCTCCATTAGCATCATTTTTTCCAGAGAAAGAAGGCAACCAGGTTGGACTCATTCTGGAAGCTGTATGCAGGCAGGGTGTGAATGAGAACAGTTAGATAGCCACCCTGGTGAGCAGTGAAGGCCAAGTGTCCCTGTGGTAAGGGGCTTCTAATCCATTTTCATTCATCTAGACTGCTCTGTCGGAGAAAAAGCAATCTCACGCAGCAACACAGCCTGCTCAGAATGTACAATGATAAGGTAAACACCCAAGTAAGTGATGACATGTTTGCAAATATATCACTTAAAATGAAACAAATGGAACAGGATGTAGTTGAATCTTTCAAAAGCCAATGATACTTATTACATAATTTTGTGTTGTCATTAAGGTATTTTTTTCCCCTCTAAAAGCAAAAAGGTAAGTGGTTAAAAAGTTTGTACAATGGCTGGTGTCCTGTATCTCAGGAAAACGATTTCTTATTGTAAACAATTATAACCAGGAGAAATGATACATTTTTTAAGAATAGCTGTTGGCTCCTTATTCCAGGGAAATAGAAGGGCCCCAGGATTCCCTGTGAAGCTGTATTAAATTTTAAAAGCTTCTTTTCTCTATTAATGTTCTCTTTGGTTGATTTAGTAGTTGAAGTTTTTATTGAGTGCCTACTACGTGCAAGGTATAGTGTTTAAGAACCACAGATATGGATGTGGTAGGATTGGGTCTTCACAGGGCTTGCAGTCTAATGGGGACAAGTCTGTGCCCAATCTCATGAAAACCCTCTTAGCCATTTACGACACACAGCACTGTTTTTTTAGAGATGCTTGTTTTTAATAAAAATGCCACCCAGAAGTGAAATACTTTTGATACAAGAACAGCTGTCTTTCTTCTACAGCTGCTGTTCCGTGTACTTGGCTGACATTGTGAGAAACAGCTTACCCCTATGAGTGCTTGATATTTACGACAAAGGTTACACCATGTACTCCAGGAAAGCAACTGGGAAGATTATTTAAAAAAGATATCTACGCTACCATTAAGCTGAGCAAGGGTAAGATGACTTCAGTTAGATTTCTGAATTGAAAACCCAGCATGCTCAGATCTGGGTCACGGCCCACTTATTTTTAAGTGTGTGGGAGACTGTTACAAAATGAGAGATCCTTATTTGACTGGCATATCCTGTGGCTTACTCTAAACCAGGGACTAGCCTCTGGTTTGCCCCTTGGAGCCTAATAAGCAGGTTCCTGGCTAAAGATGGGGAGAGGCTTTGTGCTGTGAGCTTGTTCTTCAGAGCAGATCCTTTAGGTGGCCACCTGGCTGGTCTTTTCAGAAAGGAGATACTGAGTTGGACTGACAGGCAAGAAGGAAGTGCCATGGAATACTAGTAATATGACTATGATCCATAAGTTTGTCTGGGTATATTAACTTCAGAAAGTTAGTATGTAATAGCCAATGTTAATCTTATTTATGATTTAAGATATATTCTTTATTAAAGTGATAAAAATTACATAAAATTACCCATAACTAATTGATTTTGCCAAATAATGCAGATTATTTGCAGCTGAATTTCCCCTTAATTCATGGTCTTTTGGGTTTGCAGAGTGTGCCTCAGATGTCTTGCGAGATTGATCTCTCAGGTCCCATTCTCTTCCATATTCTTTTCTTGTTCATCAGAACCAAGAGGAACACGTATCTCCAAAAGCTTGCCTGAGGTAGTGGGATCCTTGGCGGGCAACGCCACAAACGCAAACATGGTTCTGGTATTTGTTGGCGCCTCCTGGGAGGCATTTAAGGTGACTGCATTATAGGATTCTCTAGTGTGCCCTCGACAGGGTTTTTTTTGTGTGTGGAATGCTTTAAAAAAAAAAACCAAATGCCTGATTTTGTGGCACTAACAATCCCTTCTAAGGGACAATGAGCCATGTGGGTAATGTCCATGGTGACTCACTGCTTGCCTCTACCAAGCAGCTTCCTGACCAGTCTTCTGCAGCTCAACCTGTACAGTCATTTAAGCTCGAATGTCTTCCCTTGACACCGTCACTAAAACCCACTTCCAGAATGCCTGCTCTGACAATGCACAGTAGCTTATGATCTCACCTCCTGGAAGTCCTCTTCATGTACCTAATGAAAGGCTTCAGGACTTGGGGTTCTCTGTCGTCGTAACAGAGTGGACCATTTCCTCACTGCGCTCTAATAGCGGGAGAAATTGCTCCTTCCAAACCTCCATTTTTCTGGCCATGCAGTATTTTATCCTCATCAATGTTCTGCAAAACATGACCGGGCCCTCCACAGAAGTTTTTCTGTCAGCTGTGAAAAACAGCTCACTCAGCAAATATGACTAGCTTTCTTTCTGATGATGTCGCCTACTTTCAAAATTCTTGCAATTACCAACATGAAAAATTCCTGGGGCTCTTCCTTTAAAAATTCCACCTGAGGATCCACGAAATATTATCCATTTTTTGTCTGCATGACAGTGCTTCCAGTTTTAGCCCCCGTTTCCAGCCAAATCCTGCTGTGCTGCTGAAGCACGACGCCGAGCTGCAGCTCCCCTCCACCAACACCCGTCCCCTCAGTCCTGCACTGTCAGGTTGCTCTCTCTCCTTCTCTGATCCTTATATACAGTGGTTCCATTTCCCACTCAGCTTGGTCTACATCAGTAAAATAACAATGTAACAACTTTAAAGCCAGGTTAAAAAGGAAACAAAATGCAATCCTTCCTTACTACTCCAACATAAGTATTTTAATATTCTGCATGTACTACTCTCCTAGGTCTATTTTTCATATGTGCAGTGATTGGCTCTTTTCTTCTACCATCTACATTGTGGACTTTTCCCTACCTTTTATAGAATCACTGTTAAAAAAAATGGTTACATAATGTTCTTTTTGGAAGGGGGTCATGTATAGTTTCTTGGTTACTATAACTAAGGCTGCATGAACATGTGTGTATCTGATCTCTTTAATCCCAGCGCCAACTGCTATATTGGTGGTCAGATGGGTGGTTAGAAAACTGGCTTTAGATTAGTCACCCTGGGTTTGCAATTCAGCTTTGCCATTTACTAGCTATGACTCTGGGCAAGTTGTCCCTGGTTTCACCATCTGTGAAATGGGGACAGTAATAGTAGTTATGTCAAAGGATGTTTACAATTACCATATGAGTACTTAGAAGAGCCCGATGAATATTAGCTACTGTTATTACTACTAGGACAGCGGGAGGGGCTCAAGCGTTTGAATCATGCTTCATCCTCTCGCCCTGGAACCAGGGAAATGCTGTTCGGGACTGGCCCATTTTCCATGGGACTGACTCTGAGACGTCACGAGCTGGCTAGGGCTGCTGCCTTGGCTTCACACACAGTGAAGAAATGTTCAAGCTGCAGTTCAGGATGAAGTTGCTGGCAAATGCCTTTAGAACACTGTTTCATAGTAACACCTCCATCTTCCACCCAAGATCCTTACGCTTTAATAAAATCTTACTCCATTATTTACTGCTCCTCCCTGGCAGAGCGTGACAGCAAAAAAGTGTAAAACTGACTGGGGGGGTGGGGCGCCTGCTGTAGGCAGGGTGTGCCGGACGGTGACACCAACTGCCCACAGGCAGCCCCACCACAAGCCTGGCAAGGCACTTTTTAAAAACTAGACTTCCCTCCTTATTTGGATCTGCAACAGAGCCCTCATCCTGCTGGCCCCCAGGGCTGTTCCAGCACTTTGCTTTCACGCCTACAGCTGCTTACAAGAGCATGGCCCGGGGAGGGTGCCCCTCAACACACACATCCAGACTGCTCTGCTGCACCTACTGGGTGCAGGACACGTGAGCGAGTCACAGTCCCTCAAGTGTGATCAGTAGAGGTACAAGAGAATCGCACAGGTCTTTAAGTGTTTCTTTTGTCCTAGAGCTGCCAAAATCCTGTTTTTATAGAGTACCAATGCTTAAGACATTCAGGGAACAAAACAGGCAATAAAAGTCCTTGAAAGATTTCCAGCTTTTTTACTAGAGTTGTAATTTTTCTTCTCGACATTACCTTCTGTGCTTCCTGGCACAGGACACTGCCCTAATAATGTCATCTATACACAGAGTTATGAAATGTAGGCAAGAGCAGTTTTTAAGCCCTGCTGGGCACATACTCAGTCTGAAAAGTCAGAGTAACACAGAAAACAGATGTAAAACCAGCTGCGGTCTTTGCAGATAGAGTCGGCCAGCAGTCACATATGCCCTTCACTGGAGCTCCTCCATGATGCAGACAAAGCTCGGGCAGTGTGGCAGAAGGATGCCAGCACAGTCCCGAGACTCTAAAAAGCGCTCACCTATCCAGCAACCAGACACATTTTTTTTTTTAACTCTCGGCCCTTAACACACAGGGTCTCATTCAGACTCCATTAACGTCACGGAGAGGTCCAGAAAGAGAGATGGGTGTCACGTTGCCTCCTGCAGCGCTGAACACACACGTGGCCCTTGTCTATTGCGGGTGTGTGTGTGTGTGTGTGTGTGTGTGTGTGTGTGTGTGTCCCACAGAGGCAAAAACAGCAAGCACAGGGCAGGCAGTTCCAGCTGACATGCCACGTGCATTATTCTTCTCAGGGACCTTCTCAGGAAGGTACTGGAAGAGCATTTTTAGACAAATCTGTGAATTACAACCATGAGTGATGGTGTTTTTGCTTTGAGCATGTCTCTTAATTTGGACATCAGTTCTACCTAAGACTTCCCCTCCCCAGTTTCCAACATTCACGCTGTGTGGCGCCATTATTTCTCCACAATAGAATTTTTATCAAGCAAGTATTAAGGAGTTACTTTAAATCTCTAAGGAATTCACCTAGATTGTTTCACAAAGAACTCATTGATTCTTTTACCTTGGTTGGGGACCTTCCAAACAAATATGAATTACTGCAAACCAACTAACACTAAAAACCACAGTAAACCTAAAGAAGGGACAATGCTTCAACATTTTCACAGGAAAATGGGAGACGAACACGCTACCACGTACATTTAAAAAAGGATTTGCTATAAGAAAAGATTAAGCCTCTATGGAAATATGGTAACATCAGACACAAAAGCACAAGACTTTTTAAAAAGCAATTTCAGAAAGCAGGTTGTATTAAAAACTGTGATGTGGAATTTTACAGAACTAAAACATGTGCTACATTATGTACTATGCCCCAGGCCAGGGAGGAGTATGTCTGGCACAGGGGAAACCAGCCACATCACACCGTGTGAAAAGAGTTGTGTGAGCAGGAGGGTGGGGGCACGTGAGAAGTGACGACTCATGCGCACAGCTTCCCTCCTCCTGCTTAGCCAGCCAGAGATCTTTCCTGAGAGTTTCACATTTAAGATGAGTTCACTGTTCAATTCGTTCATTTTCATGAAGTGTCTTTTGGGGACTATGTCTCCCGTGGGTTTCTTTTCTGTACTTGGCTCCAGTGTCACAGGCAAACTGCCAGTCGTGCAAGTATCCGAGTACTCTGAGAGAACCCATCCTGGATAATTCTGCTTATGCCAGCTAAACAACTTGCATCGTTATATAAACTATCCTCTGACTATATTTATTAAATGTTATGTCTGCCTAGCAATGAGCCTACATTATTTAAACATTAGAAGTGGAGGCTCATTCAATTTACCCTCCTTGTCTGATGCAATTTTTGTTTTTCATCTGGTTCTATTGAAAATAATCATACGCAGTTCATGGAAAAACCCAGGATATGGCATAGCCATTCAGGTAATTTGAGAGAGCGCGCAGCAGACTGGTGGTCAAAGGTAATTCGCATATTATGTGTACAAAGTAAGGGGGAAAAAATCGAGAGAAGTTGAAAACTGTCTCAAATTCTGTTGTGGGTTCTCAAATCCACTGGGGACTTGTTTTTGGGAAAAGCTGAGTTCACTGGAATGATGTGCTTTCCAGTCGTGCACTGCACATTTTAAACTCCTACCTAAAGGCGGTTTGACCTCACGTGTATGCAAAAATGTCTCCAAAAGGGCCCTCCAAGTAGCACAACTTTTGTGATGAGCTCATGGCGAATGCTCTCAGAAACCACTCGGTAGCCTCTGCTATCACAGGGTGATGCATAGGCTCTCTGTCCCTAGCACAAAATAAAAAATCAAACACAGCCCCTGCCGCCAAAGAACTTACAATCTAGTTGGGAACCAAGACTAACACACAGAGAAGAAATATTAGAAAACGGCACACAATTCAGCTCTGATTCAAAATAATGGGAACAGCTTGACTGAACAGCTGTCCCCCCACAGTGACGCTCTCATGAACAAGGGATACCTCTTTCTTGTGCCCCACTGGACACTTGGCACAATTTGGAAGAAACTATTCTCTACTAGCTGCAAAGGTACAGAGAATCCTACAATCATTGACACATAGTTTGGAATTAAGGTCTTTTTTCCTTGAAGAGGTGTGACCGATAGTCTTCAAACCACCTCAATGAAAACAGTTTAATGACACGATTGTGAAGTTTCTGGAGGAAAAAAGGAACTGTCCAACCTCGATTCATGACACCCTGAGATTTACTTCATGCGGAGAACTGGTAGATCTTATGTCAGATGATACATCGGATGTTTCTCTTTGTTGCACAGAAGAATGAACTGCGAAAGCAGTCATGGGGTGATGAAGAGCAGCCCTTCAAAGAGACTAATATCTGGCATCCTGACTAGGCAAAGGACGACAGGGAAGTGAGGACACCACGGGTCAGCTGTGCACAGGTGTTAGATGCACAAGGCCCCACAGGGCTGGGTTTCTAGAAGCCTCCCATGTACAAAATTTCTCCCTTGTCTTTACTTGGTTGGAGGGTCAAAACATTCCTTTTTTTCCTTTCTTTCAACTCAAGTGTCTCTGATGGGAAAACAAAACTAACTGCATAAAAACAAAAAAAGAAGCTCTTTACAAGGTTGAGTGGCTTGGAATAGTGTATTTCCAGGTCTTAGATTTTACACTCCAAACTTGTGCCTATAGTCAGTTCAAGCTCACATGGAGCCATGCAAACAGGGTGCTGTCAGGTTTTAGTAACACAAGATGAGTGGAGTCTGTGGTATGACCTGTGCTTACAAACAGGCTCTCTATGGAGTGAGACTCAATTGGATATAGAAAATTCGAGTGAACCCTTAATCATCATCAGCCATCCAGTTATAGACAGAACTTTGGAGACAGAGCTGAATAAATACTGAACACTAGGCATACATGCACAGCCTCTGGGGGAAAAACTGAGATGTCTTCTGGTTTGAGGTCAGCTGCTAGCAAGCTAGCTTGTGATTGTCTTGGTGAATAGTGGAGTCAAATTTATACAAAACCAACATTTACTAATGCTTAGTATGATTTAAGTACTGTGCTGGGCATGAAAACTGGAAGATGAGAAAACAGCTTCTGCCTTCGAGGAGCTTCTAGGTGAGTGGGCTGACACATGTACACATGCTAAGTGCTGCGAGATGGGTGGTGGCCTCCAGATGCCTGCAAACAGAGGGTAACCCAGCCGGATCAGAGGAGGTGCTTGCAAGGTGAGGCGAGCATTGAACAGGGTCTTGAAGATGAGGACGGGACAGCCAGGTTAAAGGGAATGCAAGGGACCCCAGACACTGGGAACCATGGGAAAGCAAGCAAAGGGAATTGGGCAGCGCAGTGCCTTTGGGGCCCCCTCCTATTCAGTTCTGCAGGATGATGAACAGTGAGGCAGGGGTCAGAGAGAGATGGGACTCATGAAGCAGTCAACAGCCCTGTCACCCCTGGCCTTTGATGTCCTTCTAGGATCCTGAATTTCTTCTTCTTTGGAGAGGAAGGGGAGTTTTAAGCAGTGAAGTGACACAGAGACCTACATTTTATCTAAATCTCTCTGGCTGA
>JAVSCE010005228.1:0-25176 GCA_032199065.1 Smutsia gigantea
AAATGGTAGGATTTGTTGTCTTCTTATGGTTGAACAATATTCCATTGTGTAGATGTACCACATCTTCTTTATCCATTCATCTACTGATGGACACTTAGGTTGCTTCCATTTCTTGGCTATTGTAAATAGTGCTGCAATAAACATAGGGGTGCATCTGTCCTTTTCAAATTGGGCTGTTGCATTCTTAGGGTAAATTCCTAGGAGTGGAATTCCTGGGTCAAATGGTATTTCTGTTTTGAGTTTTTGAGGAACCTCCATACTGCTTTCCACAATGGTTGAACTAATTTGCAGTCCCACCAGCAGTGTAGGAGGGTTCCCTTTTCTCCACATCCTCGCCAACATTTGTTGTTGTTTGTGTTTTGATGTTGGCCATCCTCACTGGTGTGAGGTGATATCTCATTGTGGTTTTAATCTGCATTTCTCTGATGATTAGCCATGTGGAGCATCTTTTCATGTGCCTGTTGGCCATCTGAATTTCTTCTTTGGAGAAGTGTCTATTCATGTCCTCTGCCCATTTCTTAATTGGATTATTTGCTTTCTGTTTAAGGTGCATGAGTTCTTTATATATTTTGGATGTCAACCCTTTATCAGATACGTTTTTATGAATATATTCTCCCATACTGTAGGATGTCTTTTTGTTCTACTGATGGTGTCCTTTGCTGTACAGAAGCTTTTCAGCCTGATATAGTCCGACTTGTTCATTTTTGCTTTTGTTTCCCTTGCCCGGGGAGATATGTTCATGAAGAAGTTGCACATGTTTATGTCCAAGAGATTTTTGCCTATGTTTTTTCCTAAGAGTTTTATGGTTTCATAACTTACATTCAGGTCTTTGATCCACCTTGAGTTTACCTTTGTGTATGGGGCTAGACAGTAGTCCAGTTTCATTCTCTTACACGCCGCTGTCCAGTTTTTCCAACACCAGCTGTTAAAGAGGCTGTCATCTCCCCATTGTATATCCAAGGCACTTTTATCAAATATTAATTGACTGTATATGTTTGGGTTAATGTTTGGATTTTCTATTCTGTTCCACTGGTCTGTGGGTCTGTTTTTGTGCCAATACCAAATTGTCTTGATTACTGTGGCTTTGTACTAGAGCTTGAAGTCAGGGAGTGTAATTTTCCCTGTTTTATTCCTCCTTCTCAGGATTGATTTGGCTATTCGGGGTCTTTTGTGGTTCCATATGAATTTTAGAATTATTTGTTCCAGTTCATTGAAGAAAGCTGTTGGTAGTTTGGTAGGGATTGCGTTGAATCTGTAGATTGCTTTAGGTAGTATAGCCATTTTGACAATATTTATCTTTCCTAGCCAAGAGCATGGGATGCATTTCCATTTGTTAGTGTCCTCTTTAATTTCTCTTAGGAGTGTCTTGTAGTTTTCAGAGTACAGGTCTTTCACTTCCCTCGTTAGGTTTATTCCTAGGTATTTTATTCTTTTTGATGCAATTGTGAATGGAATTGTTTTTCTGATTTCTCTTTCTGTTAGTTCATCATTAGTGTATAGGAAAGCAACAGATTTCTGTGTGTTAATTTTGTATCCTGCAACTTTGCTGAATTCAGATATTGGTTCTAGTAGTTTTGGAATGGAATCTTTAGGATTTTTTATGTACAGTATCATGTCATCTGCAAATAGTGACAATTTGACTTCTTCTTTACCAATCTGGATGCCTTGTATGTCTTTGTTTTGTCTGATTGCCGTGGCTAGGACCTCCAGTACTATGTTGAATAACAGTGGAGAGAGTGGGCATCCCTGTCTTGTTCCGATCTTAGATGAAAAGCTTTCAGCGTCTCGCCGTTAAGTATGATGTTAGCTGTGGGTTTGTCATATATAGCCTTTATGATGTTGAGGTACTTGCCGTCTATACCCATTTTGTTGAGAGTTTTAATCAGGAATGGATGCTGAATTTTGTCAAATGCTTTTTCAGCATCTATGGAGATGATCATGTGGTTTTTGTTCTTCTTTTTGTTGATGTGGTGGATGATGTTGATGGATTTTCGAATGTTGTACCATCCTTGCATCCCTGGGATGAATCCCACTTGATCATGGTGTATGATCCTCTTGATGTATTTTTGAATTTTGCTAATATTTTGTTGAGTATTTTTGCATCTACGTTCATCAGGGATATTGGTCTGTAATTTTCTTTTTTGGTGAGGTCTTTGCCCGGTTTTGGTATTAGAGTGATGCTGGCTTCATAGAATGTGTTTGGAAGTATTCACTCCTCTTCTATTTTTTGGAAAACATTAAGGAGAATGGGTGTTATTTCTTCTCTATATGTCTGGTAGAATTCAGAGGTGAATTCATCAGGCCCGGGTGTTTTGTTATTGGGTAGTTTTTTGATTACCAATTCGATTTCGTCGCTGGTGATTGGTCTGTTTAGTTTTTCTGTTTCTTGCTTGGTCAGTCTTGGAAGGTTGTATTTTTCTAAGAAGTTGTCCATTTCTTCTATGTTTTCCAGCTTGTTAGCATATAGATTCTCATAATATTCTCTTATGGAAGAAATTCAGATGGCCAACAGGCACATGAAAAGATGCTCCACATCGCTAATCATCAGAGAAATGCAGATTAAAACCATAATGAGATATCACCTCACACCAGTGAGGATGGCCATCATCCAAAACACAAACAACAAATGTTGGCGAGGATGTGGAGAAAAGGGAACCCTCCTACACTGCTGGTGGGACTGCAAATTAGTTCAACCATTGTGGAAAGCAGTATGGAGGTTCCTCAAAAAACTCAAAATAGAAATACCATTTGACCCAGGAATTCCACTCCTAGGAATTTACCCTAAGAATGCAGCAGCCCAATTTGAAAAGGATATTGCAGCACTATTTACAATAGCCAAGAAATGGAAGCAACCTAAGTGTAAGTCAGTAGATGAATGGATAAAGAAGAGTGGTACATATACACAATGGAATATTATTCAGCCATAAGAAGAAAACAAATCCTACCATTTGCAACAACATGGATGGAGCTAGAGGGTATTATGCTCAGTGAAATAAGCCAAGCCGAAAAAGACAAGTATCAAATGATTTCACTCATATGTGGAGTATAAGAACAAAGAAAAAATACTGAAGGAACAAAACAGCAGCAGACTCACAGAACCCAAGAACGGACTAATAGTTACCAAAGGGAAAGGGACTGGGGAAAATGGGCGGGAAGGGAGGGATAAGAGGGAAAAAGGGGCATTATGATTAGCAGATGTAATGTTGGGGGGGCACGGGGAGGGCAGTACAACTCAGAGAACACAAGTAGTGATTCTATAGCATCTCACTACACTGATGGACAGTGACTGTAATGGGGTTGGTGGGGGGGACCTGATGAAGGGGAAGTTTAATAATCGTAATATTGCACATGTAATCGTAAATTAATGATAATAAAAAAAAAAAAAAAAAAGGTTAGAACCAAAAAGTTCATTAACTACTAGCTACTAGCAGGTGCCAACATATGATCTTAAGGAGTCACATTTTAACACTCCGCTCTGAGCATTCAACAGATAAATGCATGGACCTCAGGGCAAACAGGTGGGAGAAGCTGTGCCAGGCAGAACCTTGGGGCAGAAAGAGGGTAGAAGTAGATACAATTCAAGGAGTACATGTGACTTACAGCAGAGAAAGAGGACAAGATCAGTCCTGGGAGGGCTGTCTCATGGCCAGGGGTAGTCGTGAAGGGGTGAAGGAATGTAGGACAAGTCAGGGCACAGTAACTATGAAGAAGGGCAGGGTGTTAAGGAGCTATTCTAAGAGGCACTGTCCAGTAGGCTTAGAGGCAGTTTTCATCAAGCATCTGTAAAAATGATTACAAGTATGAATGATGAAGTAGTCAATTTACATTGGATCATTGAGGAAAACCAATATAAAGGAAGCCAATCTATCAAGAAAGCTGGTTAATAAATAATAAATATACTTTTAACATGGAGTGTGTTCTCCAAAAATATATATATATATTCTCTTATGATTCTTTGTATTTCTGTGGGGTTCATCGTGATTTTTCCTTTCTCATTTCCGATTGTGTTTATGTGTGTAGATTTTCTTTTTCTCCAAATGAGTTTGGCTAGGGGTTTATCTATTTTGTTTATTTTTTCAAAGAACCAGCTCTTGGTTTTATTGATTTTTTCTATTGTTTTATTCTTCTCAATTTTATTTATTTCTTCTCTAATCTTTATTATGTCCCTCCTTCTGGTGACTTTGGGCCTCATTTGTTCTTCTTTTCCAATTTCAGTAATTGTGTCTTTAGACTATTCATTTGGGAATGTTCTTCCTTCTTTAAATAGGCCTGGATTGCAATATACTTTCCTCTTAGAACTGCCTTTGCTGCGTCCCACAGAAGTTGTGGCTTTGTGTTGTTGTTGTCATTAGTCTCCATATATTCTTTGATTTCTGTTTTGATTTGGTCGTTAACCCATTGATTAATTAGGAGAGTGTTGTTAAGTCTCCATGTATTTGTGAGCCTTTTTGATTTCTTTCTATAATTTATTTCTAGTTTTATACCTTGGTGATCTGAGAAGTTGGTTGGTAGGATTTCAATATTTTTGAAATTACTGAGGTTCTTTTTGTGGCCTAGTATGTGGTCTATTCTGGAAAATGTTCCATGTGCACTTGAGAAGAATGTGTATCCTGTTGCTTTTGGGTGTAGAGTTCTGTAGATGTCTGTTAGGTCCATCTGTTGTAGTGTGTTGTTCAGTGCCTCTGTGTCTTTACTTATTTTCTGTCTGGTTGATCTGTCCTCTGGAGTGAGTGGTGTGTTGAAGTCTCCTAAGATGAATGCATTGCTGTCTATTTCCTCCTTTTATTCTGTTAGTATTTGTCTCACATATGCTGGCGCTCCTGTGTTGGGTGCATATATATTTATAATGGTTATATCTTCTTGTTGGACTGACCCCTTTATCATTACGTAATGTCCGTCTTTATCTTTTGCTACTTTCTTCGTTTTGAAGTCTATTTTGTCTGATACAAGTACTGCAACACCTGCTTTTTTCTCTTTGTTGTTTGCATGAAATATCTTTTTCCATCCCTTCACTTTTAGTCTGTGTATATCTTTGGATTTGAGGTGAGTTTCTTGTAGGCAGCATATAGATGGGTCTTGCTTTTTTATCCATTCTGTTACTCTGTGTCTTTTGATTGGTGCATTCAGTCCATACATTTAGGGTGATTCTTGATAGGTATGTACTTATTGCCATTGCTGGCTTTAGATTCGTGGTTACCAGGGGTTCAAGGGTTGCTTCTTTACTATCTAACAATCTAACTTAACTTTCTTGTTAAGTTATTGTAAACACAGTCTGATGTTTCTTTCTTTCTCTCCTTCTTATTCCTCCTCCTCCATTCTTTCTATAATAGGTGTTTTATTATTTGCCTTTAGTTAGTATTTGGATGGTCTGCTTTCTTTGCTATGGTTTTATTTTCTCTGGTGACATCTTTTTAGCCTTAGGTCTGCTTCCATCTAGAGCAGTCCATTTAAGATATCCTGTAGTGGTGGTTTATGAGAGGCAAACTCTCTCAACTTTCGTTTGTCTGAAAATTGTTTAATCCCTCAATCATATTTAAATGATAATCGTGCTGGATACAATATTCTTGGTTCGAGGCCCTTCTGTTTCATAATGTTAAATATATCATGCCATTCTCTTCTGGCCTGTAAGGTTTCTGTTGAGAAGTCTGATGATAGTCTGATGGGTTTTCCTTTGTAGGTGATCTTTTTCTCTCTCTAGCTGCCTTTAATACCCTGTCTTTATCTTTGATCTTTGCCATCTTAATTATTATGTGTCTTGGTGTTGTCTTCCTTGGGTCCCTTGTGTTGGAGATCTATGAGCTTCGGTGGACTGCGAGACTACTTCCTTCCCCAGCGAGGGAACGTTTTCAGCAATTATTTCTTCAAAGACACTTTCTATCCCTTTTTCTCTCTCTTCTTCATCTGGTACTCCTATAATGTGAATATTGTTTCGTTTGGATTGGTCACACAGTTCTCTTAATATTCTTTCATTCCTAGAAATCCTTTTATCTCTCTCTGCCTCAGCTGCTCTGTACTCCTGTTCTCTGTTTTCTGTTACATTAACAGTCTCTTGCATCTCATCCATTCTGCTGTTAAGCCCGTTGATCGCTTGTCTGATTTCTGCATTGTCTTTCCTCAGTTCCCTCACTTCCTCCCTCAGCTCTTCCACATTTCTCTGTAGGTCCATCAGCATGGTTATGACTTTTATTCTGAATTCTTTCTCAGGAAGACTGTGCATTTCCATCCCTTCAGACTCCCTCTCTGGGGTTGTCTGGTTGATTTTGGTCTGAACCATATTCCTCTGTCTTTTCATGGCTATAGAATTGGTCACTGATAGTTGCCACGTATGTCAGCTGGGCTCTTTAAGACTTTAAAAAGAGAAGAAAAAAAAAGAAGAAAAAGAGAAAAAAAAGAAGAAAGAAAGAAAGAAAGAAAAAAAAGAAAAAAAGAAAAAACAAAAACAAAACAAAAAAACAAAAAAATGCCCACCGGACGTAGATTCTGTGGGAATGCTGTAGGTGGCGCTATTGCCCCACTATTCCACAGCTGTGACTGCGCCGCTCCGCAGGGCCCTTTATCACTCTGGCAGGGGTGGGAACGAATAGGAGGCTGTTGATCTCAGTGAGAAGTGTAAGTATGGCTACGCTTCCTCAGTCGCCAGCTAAGGCGTCTGAAACTCCCCAGGACTCCCAGCCTGCTGGGCTGAGTGTGCTGGGGCGATCCGGCTCCTCCGCTGGGCTCCTGTCTCTTTAAGACCGCTGAAGAAAGCGCGCGCTTTTTTTTTTCCTTCCCAGGAGCCAGCTGCAAGCACCCTGGCACGTTCCCCGCTCAGATTCTGCCCCTCTGTCTCTCCAGTCTCCGCTGTACTTTGCAATGTGGGTCAGCGCTCCCCTTGCAGATCACCGGGGCTGGCTTCTTCACGGGGTGCACTTCCACTCCCTCCCGGCTCTGAATCCTCTCCTCCCGCCGGTGCGCTGGGGTGGGGGAGGGCTCGGGTCCCGCCGGGTCGCGGCTCTGTATGTTACCCGCCTCTTGGGGTGCTGAGTCCTCTCCGGTGTAGCTGCACGCTGTGCGCTTTCCTGTGTATTCTTGTCTCTCTTTTAGGAATAGATGTATTTGCTGTGTTTTTGTAGATAAATATAGTGTTGGGAGGAGATTTCTGCTGCCCTGCTCACACCGCCATCTTCCCGGAGGTCCGACATTTTTCAATTAATATGTGTATAACATACCTTAGTTTACTTTAAGATTTCACTGTTTCATGTGTAGTCCTTTTCCTAGTTTCCTGCTATCACAAACTAAAGGTGAAATCATCAGGTCAGACAAAGATGATTTCTAAAGATTTTGGTACATATTGCCAAACTATCCTGAAAGATTGTCTAAGTTCAGTGTAGTATAAATGCTCAGCAAATTGCCTATTCATACAGTCTTCCCATTCCCATTGGATTTTGTTATTTTCCTACTCATTTTTCAAAATTTTTGTGCATTAAAGATGGCAAACTTTTGTACGTTTATTTGTTTTGGGCAATTTTCCTCCTTATAATTAATATGAAAAGAACTGCAAAATAACAAGGCAAAAATTTTATAATCTCTCCTGTCCAGTATGATGGCCATCAGCCCCATGTGGGCATTTAAATTTGAATGAACTGAAATTAAAAATTCTTTTGTTAAAACAGCAGTAGACTCATTGACACTGAGAAGAGACTAGTGGTTATCAAGGGGGAGGAGTTGGGATGGACTGTGGAGAGGGTGAGGGGGATAAAGGAGCATAAAAATTCACAATCACAACATAAGTTAGTCATGGGGAGAGTAGTACAGCATGGAGAATATAGTCAATGATTCTGTAACGTTTTTCTATGTTGATAGATAGTAACCACACTATGGGGGTGAGGATTTAATAATATGAGTATCTGTTGAACTACTGTGTTGTATATTTGAAACTAGTATCAGATTGTATATCAACTATACTTCTGTTAAAAAAATTCAGTTCTTCAGTTGCACAATCTACATTTCGAGTATTCAGTAGCCTTATTTGGTAATGAAATTTTTCAGTAGCCTTATGTGGCTAGGGGGCTGCTGTATTGGACAACACAGACATAGAACATTTCCATCTTGCAGAAAGTTGTATTGGAAAGTATTGGCATATTGCATTTATATTTCAACAATTGGAAATCGTGCTTAAGGATCGGGTCGGATGTAACTGAATTCCTAACGTTCCCAGATGGTCCTTTCCTGTGGTTTGATTTCCCATACATTTTAGAGAGAACAGTATAATTACTCTAACATTAATTTGGAAAAGCTGATGAATGGGTTTGGAGCAAATCAGTGATTTAAATACTCTTACACTGGTTTTTTAAGTACTGTATTGTTTGAAATAAGAGACATTTTTAAATGAAAGACACTTATTAAAATTTCTAGATATATGATAAGATAGAAGTGATGGTTTCCAGTAATGGCTGCATATTTGTATTGGTGCTGTCCTTAGTTTTATTAATGGGGTGCTTTTTCATAGGATCGGTTCCATGTTTTTTATTGCATTCTGCCTCACTTACCCAACACCAATCCCCTTTTCTTCTTTTCTTTTCCAGACAAGCCTCACAGCAGGGCCATCCCTATGCTTCCTTTAACCTTGCTGTAGGAAAACTGAAAAACATGACTGGGTCCCTGGAAGTAGGGTAATGAAATTAGCTGTCTTTTCTCTTCCAGCTGAGATGTCATTCCTTCTAAACCTGCCCCCCTATGTTATGTTTATTGACAGACAAAAGCACTATATATAAAGTCCACTTCCTATGCTTGCCTTTTTCTGTACTTACAGTACTATGAGTTATGATAAAAGCCACAAAGCAAGGAAATCCAAGATTCATATATGTGCATAGCTCCACCAATTAAATTCTTAAATCCTTAAGCCTGAGATGAAAGGCCAGGTGATTTCTTGGTCCTCACAGTCTCCGGTGAATTTCTACATCTCTCTAGAATACCGTCTTTACAGCCTGATGATGTTTTCTCATAAACAGAATGGAGCAGGTAAGAATATAAGGTGGATAACTCTGTTTGGGCACAGATTCCCCTTTGTGTCTGTTGGATTAATCCTCTTCTGATTACTCACAGTCATCAAGAAAAATACTATTTCCTCTGGAGAAGTTTTTCTTAATGTTTTGAATAGTTCATAGTCTGGCATTTTTCTGCAGCTGTTTTGAGTCAGAGACGTTTTGCTAGGGCCCTGAAAAAATAAGCCATTAAACTTTCAGCTTATTTTTTTTTAAGTAATGTAAGTGACATATATTCCATTGCCAAGTGATGTGTACTACCTCCTACTCTCAGCTCCATCTCTTAAATCCACCTCAGACTGAGGGGTAGACAGGTTC
Source organism: Smutsia gigantea (assembly GCA_032199065.1). NCBI lineage: Eukaryota > Metazoa > Chordata > Mammalia > Pholidota > Manidae > Smutsia > Smutsia gigantea. The sequence continues at coordinate 9,342 of JAVSCE010005228.1, forward strand.
AAAAAGAAGGTTTTACTGCGGGACTGAAGGACAAGCGAATCTTGGGAACTGGAGTAATACTTAGGGATGTTGGTTGCACGCATTATTTGGTAATGAAATTTTTCAGTGACCGTCTTGAGGCAGCTAGGTCAAAATGGTGTAGTCAGTATGTTCTCTTTTACAACTGATGGTGGACAGTTTCCCAACTGATGGGTGCGCAAGTTGCATGGAGCCCTTCTCCAGTTACCACTCGTAACCAAAATATAGAATTTGCTTGCAAGAGAGCGGTGTCTCAGACATTACCTAAGAATCTTGGCTAGAAAAACTTTTCAATAGGGCAAAAGGATCCAGCCGGACTCCAAGAGGATTTCTTCGGGGAGCTCTGATATTATTATGAAGACACTCATGAAACCCAGATGAAATGGCATTTGTTCGCTCAGTACCTTAGCAGGAGTGTAAACAGGTGTTAATTGGCCCTTAGTCTAAACACTGCACACACAGGTGCTTTTGGTTTACTCTTTCTTAACATGACTAAATAACTCCTAGGGACGTAGTGATGCTCCTTAATGTTGCTGCGAGATGGGGGATCCATGAAGCCTGTGAACTTCTGGAGAATGTTATTTGGACTAAAACCAAGCTCTTGCCAACTAAAAGAATGGGCAGTTTTTATAAACCTTACCATGTCCTGCATGCTCTTCCTGAAACAGGGATGTTTCATTCTCACTCATCCTCTGTGGCCTTGCAATGCTTTCTGGCCTTTCAGTGGATGTGGCTCTGTAAGGGATGTTTTATATGTTGCTGTATCACCAATTTGCTGTTCAAAATCTTTTAAGCAAGGTGTTGTGTATATGATTGCCTGGGATCTGAGTCTGACCTCGTCTGGATAGAGGGGTATTTTATTTGGATGTCATTACTGCTCACCTCAGTCACATTTCAAGCCAGTGAGCATTATATGCTGCAGTGGGAGGGAAAGAAGGGAGAGACCTGTCACACCAGAGCTTTGGCTTCATGATGTGTTAGCTGGCACCCACACATCCCTTCTAGGGAGCTAAACCCGTCATCAGCCTAGTCTGTGGCATGTAGTGTTCTGCTTAAAATAATCTTGTTTTCATGTCTCTGTATTTCAATTTTCAGCTCTATTAGGTTTCTATGGTATTTTATTGTATTCACTTTTGTATTACAGAAAGTCCTTTAGGAGGAAAAGTAAAAAGGCTGTGAATCTTATCAACAAAAAGGAAAAGGATAAAGTGTCAGAACTCACATTTATTGAGCCCCTACCCCACGTAAGGTGTTTTCCTAGCTGCTTTACAAGTATTTTAGCATTCACTAGATATAAAAGCCCTACAGGTGGGTAGTGTTATCATTCCCATTTTAGAGATGTGGAAGCAGAGGTGTAGAAAAGAGATACGTGCAAGATTATAGAGATACGTGCAAGATTATAGGGTGAGTGGTAGAATAGGGTTTTGAATTTCTTAACTAGTTCTACTAACATTACTCCCCTGAATCATTAACATCTCCTTCCTAACAAATTCAAAGATGCTTCAAGAGCAGGTACTTGGGTTTATTACTAGTACATAGTGAGAAGTTATCTTAGCCTATAACTCAGCCACTTTTTCTAACTGTATTTTTTTTTCTAACATACTCCTATTCTTCCAAAGTGGTATTTTTAACCTTGAATACTGCATTTATTACATTTACATTATGACACAGTTCTCTCCTGGGAATATAAATTCAGAAACATGAAATGAGAATGACAGAAGTTGTCAAATTAGAATTCAATAAAATGATTGAGCCGTGTTTAAAATACTTGCTTGGCTTTTGAGTGTCACATTTATGTTATATGCTTAGGCAAGATGACTGAATCTTAAACAATTTCTTCTTTGTCCAAGTTGGATTAAACTTTTAAGGATGTAGGTGAAATAGTCAAAGTTCTTTTTCTGCTGTCATATTTTATGAAATGATTTAAAACTCTTCAATATAGAAAATACAAAACCCATAAACTTCACTTGAAACTCTGCTAAGTACTTTTGTCATCCTTAGAACCATTTCAGATTTTCCTGCATTTCCCAGAGGATGTAGTCTTCATTTCAATCTGTGTTGTTTAAGATGTATTCTGGAAATCTTATCCTGAGCCATGTATACCCATTTGCATAATAGTAGGTCATTAATTTTTATCATAATGTAAATGCATTACCTTCACAATGACACCTACTTTACTCTATTGCATTTTAAAGTCATATTTCAAAGACTTATTTGTAGTGACAACCAAAACCTGCCATTTCAATTTTTGAAGATACACCGCAAAAATAACCACCAATTGTATTAAATTTCTTTAGTTTAAAAATTCCTCTAGGTGATTTCTATAAACATTTTCAACATTGATTTTGGTTGTTTTAGGTCTTCTAACCATTCTTTGTTGCTGAAATAAAGTAACAAAGTAATTAAAGTTATGGAAAAGCATAACTACGATTAGAAAGGCTATATAGGACTTACTATAAAACCCCTTCAATTTTGACTTTCACACTACTCGAGTGTCAGGTGGGGCATGATCTGCCAGTCCATTAAATTGATTTGAAGCTGAACCCTTCCCGCAGAACGAAGGAGTATGAAGGGTCAGAATTTCCTTGAATCCAAAGCTCTGCTTTTACCTTTCCTTTCTTTTGGTGGGGAATGATTCAAATGGGAAAAGCAAGAAATAAGAAAGAAACGGAAGGACAGAGAGAAAGAGAGAGACAATGAAATTGTACATGGGTGTTGGCTCAGATTTACTCCAGACTTTGCTGCCCTCCTTCCTTTTTCCTCTATGATCATTCCAAGCCACCAGGGGATCAACTCCGTTCCCTTCTGTATGCATCCAGATTTTCTGTTTAGCTGTTTTAATATCTTGATCCTTTTTCTTTTCAAGGAGGGTTTGCATTGATGTCAATATAAAAAATTTTTTACATTAAAGTATACACTTATGGTACACAAATCTTAAGTCTACAACTTAATGAATTATATATATATATGTCACCTGCATAGCCACCAGTCAGATGAAGATGTAGATTTCCAATATTCCTTCCAGTTAATACCTCCAGAAACTACTCCTGTTACCTCTCACTACAGAATTTTGCCTGCTGTCAATGCTGTCCTATTTGTTTGTAAATATTATACTATACAGTCTGTCATGTCTGGATTCTTTCACTATGCTTGTTTGGGAAATATATCCTTGTTTTTACCTGCAGTTGAAGTTAGCTCATTCTCATTTCTGTATAGTATTCTGTTGGATGGTTGTACCACAATGTGTCTTTTCCACTTTTGATGGGCATTTAAGTTGTTTCCAGTTTCTGGTTATTACCAAAAAAGCATGAACATTCTTGTACATGTATTTTGATGGGTATAAACACTCACTTCTTTTGGATATATACCCAGGAATGGAATTGCTTGGTTAGAGGATGAAGATATATGTTTGGCTTTAGTTAGTTCTCCCAAATATTTTTGCAAAAAGGTTGTGCTGTTTAACATTCCTACCACCAGATTTTGAGTTCCAGTTTCTCTACATCCTGTCAGCTTTTAAATTTGGCTTTGTCAGTTTTTAAATTTAAGCTCTTCTAGTTTGTGGATAAAATGAGAGTTCCTGTGATTAGGATTCTCACCTGCCCCTGGTTGGCTAGCTTACTGCACACGTGTGGGCAATACGTTGCTATTGACTCTGTGTAAGTAGCTCTGCCCAGTGCTCTGGGTGACACAGTGGCACGGCTGCAAGGTGGCAGGAGAGCAGAGCAGAGGCTGGAGTGGTGGCAGCTCTGAGGACAGAGGCCCAGAGGACAGTTGTGCAGGCAGAGAGGCCCAGAGGATGGCTGTGTGGGCCGAGAGGCCCAGAGGCAGAGACTGGCTTGCTGCATGCAGACTCGCTCTGAGTGAAGGAGATTTTAGTGATTGACCTGCCACCGTGGAAATAAACTTGGGTACAACCCTTTCACCCCAAGAACATTCTACTGTCATTTCTTTGGTCACACTGAATCCATAGTGAACTTGCCTGGGGCTGAAACCCATTGGCAAGACATAGTTATTGTAGAATGGTATCTTATTGTAGTTTTAATTTGCATTTCTCTGATAAATAATAATGGGGGGCATATCTGTTGGGAAGTGTTTGTGAAAGGTGGTTGTGTGAACAATGCAACATGCAATGCATTTGTGATCCCCAGAAAGAGCCTGCCTATGACTTCCTGGAGATTAATTTTCTGGTGTAGCCACATTCTTGGAGGGGTTTGTGATAGACTAATAGCTCAAAACTAAATAATAAATAAGTGACTTCTAATGATATGAACAGAACTAGGGTTTAGTGGTAGGCTGTCACTCTAGGACTTTCTGGTATAATGGATATAATCTTAGCCAGGAAACCCAAAGAGAATTATAACAGATATTTCTGTGGATTCAAGTAGGATAATTTTATTATAATCGTGCTTTATTACACAGAACCTTCTAGGATTCAACCTATACATACTGTCCTAGTAAGAATATCAAATCAGGCCACATATGTTATTTAGTAAGACCCATTAAATCTTGGTTCAAAAATGGAAATAATGTATCTTTAATTTTATTAGGAAATTTCATTTGGGATGTGATAAATACTGAATTAAACTGTTGATGAATGGCTTACACAAGTTACCCAGAGGCAGTGCTAATATCTGAATGAACTTTTTAGATTATTCACCTAGGATCCAACTTACTGCCAGGAGGTATTGATGTGGCATTTTAAATTCTTCATGAGACCTTGAGATTTATCCATGTTCTTTTTGTGCCAAAGAAAACATAATCTTTCTCTTGTTCTTTTTCCACCTAAACTCACTCTATTCTCTCAAGGAAGCAGGAGAGCAAACACACATGTATGCCAGCTTTGGAAATGATTGCATTCGTTTTGAAATCTGGAACAGGGCTTAAACCTTTTGGTGCTAGGTATCCTCAGTTGTGCAATAATAACTACCCCATGTGGTATTGTGAGGATTAAAGGAGCTAATGTTTAAACAGCACATAGCACAGTTCTTCGCATGAAGTCAAATAGAAGGTGGTTATATTAAAGTTGTCTGGCAAGAGAAAATGAAAGAACAGTCATTTTCTGCCAGAGGTGGAGACACGAGGAAGCCAGTAACGTTTAGGCTTCAGGGCCTCACTAGCAGGGACCCCTCACAGATGTACTGAAAATAAGATATTTTAGCTGCAGTTGGCAAGGATCATGTTCTCTTCTCATTTCGACTTTCTCTCTATCTGTTCTGTGTCAAGCAGCATTAGAAGGCTGCAGGCATTTTTATGTTTCAGTTTTGGGAAAGTTGAGTTGGAAATATGTTTAATTTGGGTTTATGGGATATACTTGACTCACACTCCTATACATAGCTGAGTTACTGCTAGTTGTCTTGATGTTGTAATGGCTTCTAGAAAAACTCCAACTGCCCACTGTGATTTGTGCAAGTGCTAGGCTGAGGTGTGGTCAAGCTGTTGAATGTGTATCCAGTACCCAGCATCAGAAGTATGTGGTGATAGAGGAAGAAATCGTTTGATATGTACTCAGCTAGATGCAACTGGTAGAAAGTTCTTCTAAACCTTAGAGGTCGTATGTCAAGGTGTCTGATAAAAGTCTTCCCAATATTGACCACAATCCTAGAAATTTATATGAAGTTACCAATAATGAGTGGTGACATTGAATTAAGCTTTTCTAAACTATTAATAAAAGATACCGAAGTTCTTTCTTTCTCTCTATAGAAATTACAAAGTAATTGTCATACAAGAAGGTGTTCACAGAGCTTGAAGTCTAAAAAACAGGAAAAAAGATGAATCGAAGTTTATCAGATAATCAACAATTTATTTTTCCCCATGTTTATAGTATTTGTCAGGTTTTGTTATTTGCTGTGATTTCTTATGTATTCCCTGATACATCTGTACTCATTTTTGGATTCACAAGTTTGCATTCTTTTTCTAAAGGGAACCCTCATGTTATATAAGCTTCTGGGATACACTGCCCCAATCCTCCCTTGTTTACGATCATCTATCCTGTAGCCAGTGACCCAGAAGGACCTTGTTAGACACATGTCAGCTTGTGGCTTTCTGTGACTGTGAACAAAGCACCATGAAACTGAGGAATCTGAACTATAATCATATTTGCAGAGGTGGAATTTTTAAGAAATTCATTCTGCTTTCACATTGCTTTAGTTCCTTTTGATAAACCAAGTATTGGCTTTGCATTTCTGATGGAGAAAATGGAGGTTCTGAGTCCCCTTCTTTCCCAGAGCAATCACACAAAAGACTTTGACTGTATAGATTCCTGACCATGCACAATGAGATGACAAACTATTCATCAGATAAAGGGACCATGCTCCAGAATTAAATCTGTGAGAGGGTACAACAATTTAATCACAGTTACCTTGTGGATAAAGAAACTGAGGCACCTGGAGGTCCAGATACTTACCGTGGACACAGTGATGGGGATTAAACTCAGCTAACTGTTGGATGAACTAAACTCTATGACTTGGATCTACCTTGCTAAATGATTCACTTAAAAAACACAAGGAAGAAAGATTTAACTCGAATGTGCTTAGATATTAATGTTTCCTTGGCAACAGGTTCTAAATTAAAAGCAAAATAGTGATTGAATGTATGCAGTTTTATTAAAAAATCATGGGCTCTGAAGCAGCCATCTCAGTAGCTCCTGCCTATCCTTTGCTGACTGGAAAGGGGAGTTCTTTGTCATGGATGCTGCTATGTAGCAGTTATTTTAGAAAAAAATCTGCTTTGTAGGCATGAAAACAGGAGGCTGTTTCCCTTTTCCTCTGACTCTCCCTCTGCTTTGACCTTTTTTCACTTTCTCGCAGTAAATCAGAGCCGTGTGTGTAATTAGCACTGAACACCCCCCTCACTGAGAGCTAGTCATCCGCATCTGTCTGTAGTTGAAGTGATTAGTTACAATTTCGTCACAATTAAAGACTAGTATGAACATAAGGTATATTATTAATAGAACACCTATTTTTTTCTCTAGATACTTTAAATTCCTTGGCAAAGCCAAACCTTTCCAGTGCTACATTCCTTGTATAGTTTTGCCTTTAAAAAGAGCTGCTTTCATTGAAATGCTTTGTTTTAGGCCATCCACTGCCTTTGAGGGATGCTGCAAGGTAGAACTCCTTGCAGCTTCAGGGATATTGTGCACCGAGCTTTGCCAGCCACAGTGTGCGGACTGGCTGCCTGAGTATCTCCTAGGAGCTGCTTAGAAATGCAGAATCTCAAGCCCCACCCCTGATCTACTGAGTCAGAATCTGCATTTTAAGATCCCCAGGTGGTTTATATGTGAATTGAAGTTTGAGACGCACTATTCTTCATTGCTTGGTGTATTTTCTAGTTTTTGTTTTCGACTTATTTTTGTTTTTAAATTAAAAATTTTTAAATTTTTTATTGAATGTAGTTGATATATATTGGTTTCATATATATAACAGTGACTTGGCAGTTATATACATTGCTAAATGTTCACCACAATAAGTGTATTTACCACCTGTCAACATAGAAACAAATGCCAAAATTGACTATATGCTCTTGAGGACTTACAGGAAAAATTTATTTCAGATATAATCTATTGGGTAAGTTCCCGGGTTTGAGGTAGACAGAGTTTGCTTGATTGGAAATTGTCAGTCCCACTTACTGGTTAGGGGCTTAGCTAAGAAATCCAATTCTCTAAGGCCCAGTTTTCTTCTTTGTAAAATGGAGACTGTAATAGTATCTATCCCATAGGGTTATTGGGGTGATCAAATGAGAAAATACATATAAATCAATTAAGCCCCATATTATAGTTGCACATAATAACCAATAAATATTAGTTATTATTCCTATGACCAGAAATCATTTTTTATTTTTTCAACTGAATGGTTTGTTTCATTTTATAGAATCATATAACTGAAGATGTTTTTGGAGGTGGGGGAGGTTTGATAGCCAGTAAGTATAGAGAGAAATTTACAGTCCTTTCCTGCAGGTGTTTGACTTTTTGACAGACTTTACCACAGACTCATTTTATTTTTCATACTTATATTTATTTTCTTCACTCCAATTTCCTCAGGTTTTTATATTTTATTCTGTTCACCATGGTGTCTTTGTAAGCCACTTCAAAATCATCCTATATTGAGGTGTAACATTAAAGTTGTCATTACAATTACAAATTTATTAGTTTGATTTCACTCCAAATTATGTTGACAGATTTGTCTTATTTTTTGTTGCTACCACCTCCTTGCTATAGATACATTGGTTAACCTAGTAGCTTGTAAGGCAGGGACAGTTCAAACAATTTGTAAAAATATGTTATTTCTTTCATACTACCTTGTTCACCACTGTATCTCCAGCATAGTACCTTACACATAAAGGGCGCATAATACATTTATGGGTGGATAATTAGGTACAAATTTATATTTCACATCACTTACAGATTTATATATCTTCATGTTTGCTACCACTTACAAACCTGGAATGGGCTTTCTTCATCGTTTGACTTGTCTGGTACACATGACTCAGATCCAGTGCCACCCTCACTGGGAAGACTTCCTTGACCCCTCAGCCCAGACGTGGAGGTGGGAGGCTCGCTCTTCCCCAGCCTGGAATTCACTGCTTGTCTTATTCAGCTGGCACTGACACTCCTCCCCGTGTGGGCAGCTCTCTCTGGTGGGGAGCACAGGAGTTGGGATCAGGAAGTCATGGGTCCTGTCCTACTTGGTCCACTTACCCAATAGGACTTTGGGAACATTACTTAGCTTCTAGGGTTGTTATCTAATCTGTGCAGTGGGAAAAACAAGGTGTTATATAGCTATAAAAATGATGTATGTGGATGATTAGCATATTACCTGGAGTTACAGTCATGATAGTATCTTTATTCCCTAAATTAAATTCAGTCATCTTCCTTTGTAGAATCAGCAGGAAATTATCATGGGGCTGTGAGTGAAGTCCTATTTCCATAATTCCTGAGTATTCTTTTGGCCCTGGGCTCCCAAGGCTGACAGAACCTGCAGGCACTGTGTCTACTGATGATTAGTGGTGAATGTAGTTCTGATGAAATATTGTCTAGGTGGTGGTGGAAGAGGAAGGTAAGAAATATTTACTGTTACCCAGGGAACCCTGCACAACACAGTTTCAAACTCTCCTTAGATTCCCTTTTGTTGTTTTCCTTTATTTCCTCTCTTTTTATTCTATAGCAGTATTTGTCTTTTTTGCATTTCTCTTCCTAAGAACACATTATAGATACCAGGATTAATTTATTTCCAAGGAAATGCTGTGGATTGTTTTTGCTAAGTCTTTAAAATAATCTCCAACCTTTTTGAGCTATTTGCAGGGGCATATTTTCAAGGTTCTGAAATGCAAAACACATGGAGATTCAAACCAACACATTTTTGAGTCTCAGAATTCTGAAAAAGTGGTTGATTGAACCCATTCTCTTATTAGAGACTATACATAGTTATCACCTGAGATGCTTTTTCTATCCCCCAATCCTTGGGGATATGAATACATTCTACTATAAACTTGATCTGTATTTTCAGAAAATTCTCTTATGAATATGTATTTAATAAGGAGAGTGCTTTGAACAATGAAGAGGCTGGCACATTACAGTAGTCTGTTCATTCTATATTTGATATGGTTTTGTACTCTTCTAATTCTTTCTCCATATGGCAGCTCAGGAGACCTTTGGGATCAAATCTGATCATCTTGCTTTCTGATTAAGGTCCTACTGGCTCCCTGTTGCCTACAGTATTAAATCCAGTATGGAAAGCTTTATTCTGACTGCAAATAACGTCCCCTGCCTCAACCCATGCCCCTGTCACGTGAGCTCCAGGTGCTCCCGCTGCCGCAAGGGCCTTCTTCCAATCACTGCCTCCAGGGTGCCGTCCAGACCTGGGCCTTCACGCAGGCGCTTTCCTCCGCTTGCTCATCGAGAACCAGGCCAAGTTCCTTTCCACTCAGAAGCCTCCTTGGACTTGCCCACATAATTATTCTTCCGTCTGGAACCCCACAACGATTTTTAGATACCACTTACATAGCCCTTATTATGGTGGCTATTAATTTTTCTATTTACAAATCTCCAATTAGTTTATGAGCCATGTGAAGATGGGGATGCTGCCTTTTCCATCTTTGCATCAACTATGACATCTAGCACAATGTCCATCACACAGAAGGTGCCTGATGCAAATTGGCTTAGTGGGCACATTCATCTATATTTATATTTTTAAAGAAAGATGATCAATATTGCTTCTCTGAGGCTTAATTTAACTTCATTAATCTTAAATGCATGTAATAAATTCTAAGGTAAATCATCCTTTTTAAAAACTATGATTTACTAATGGAAATCATACATATTTATAATGAATACTTGTGTCTTCTAATTCATTTTAAAAAGAAGCCCAAATTCAGATTGACTTTTATCACAATGAATATTGGAAAACACATTGAAAATGTTTTTTTTTACCTTGTGCAGACCTGTTATTTAAAAGCATTTGTCAGTTCTGGGATGCCTCGGGCTCCTGTGAGCAACGAGGCTGCTCTCAGCCTGTCAGTGCAGCTGCAGTTCAGAGTCCCTGTTGGTCACTTAACTGATCTTTTTGGTTAGTAAGGGACCAAGACTACCCACAGAACTCGGTAACCATGGTGATAAGATGCCCTATTTTAACTTTTCAACAGAAAAGATGAGATGCTCTAGCACTTCGGTGCCTGTGGTTCCCAGTGGAATTTTGGGCGGCCATTCAAGCATTTAAGCTATAGAAACAGGCCTTGAACAGATAATTACTTTTTCTTTTATACTGGTACCTTTTAAATTAAGGGAGGTGACTGATAGCATATAAAGTCCATGGCCAGCCGATTGTGAGGTCTAGGGCAAACCTGGGAGGCTTGGCATTCTTTTAATACACCACTGGGGAAAGGATGCTTTAAGCCAAAGGCTTTATTTTTTTAATAAAGTTGGAGTACTTACTGAAAAAATGACTGTATGCTTTTTTCCATGTGGTATCGTGAGAGCATTATGGAAGATAGATGTGATTCCTGAAAATCAAAGTGCTTAGAATATGTTTTCCAACCAATATTAGTTTTAGACCTAGTTAGAATGGGCAGAAGTGTACATTTGAGATTTAGGGGGCACAGAGAACATAGACTGTCCAACATGTCCTTTTGTTTAGTCTGAAATCTAACTTCCAGTTTTTCCCTCTAAAGGTTTACAAGCCATTATGTGTCTCTGGGAAAGGCATCACGGGCTGGAAGAGGCGGATATGCAGTGGCCTGTGAAATAAAACTGGCTTGTAGCTGTGTTTGTTTGGTCTACAGAGTGTTTTACATAATTTTTGGAACCAACATTTAATCATAAGAAGACTCCACATAAAAACCTACATTACTCTTTATCACCTTTGAACAACAGGGGGTGTGGCATAACTAAATTCTCCTAAGGCTGGAGCCCAAGAGCTGCTGATGTATTTAAATGGGCCAAGTTCTCTCTCATTTGTCACAGCCTCCCTGCCTCCCACCATGTATTCAGATGCACTTCATTAGGCCTTCCTCACTCATCATTTATAGTCCTGGCTCCGTAGGTAAAAAAAATAATAATAACTTCAGTAACTGTGACAATTCAGGGGCTGACCATACAGCGTGTGCTTCACATTCAGCCTAGGTTTGCGTTGTCTCTAAGATTTCCGTAAGAACATTAAGATTTTTCCATGCCTCTTCTTTTCCGTCGTTCCTACCTGCTGAGGCCCCACAAAACATAGAGGTTGAAGCCCTAGCCTCCAGTGTGATGGTATTTGGAGATGGGGCCTTTGGTTGGAAATTAAGTTTAGGGGAGGTCATGAGGGTGGGGCCCTTGTGATAGGATTAGGGCCCTTACAAGAAGAGACCAGAGCTCTAAGAGAATCTGTAGTGGGGAACCTGTGAACTGACAGCCCAGCTGTCCCACCTTTAGAGAGCCACTGCAAGGATGCGAGGCCGCACGTCCCCAGGGCGGCTCCCAGTCAGGTGCTGCCCCTGGTGTGGGTAGCAACGCCTGCTCAGATTCGGTGTGGGGCCACTCACTGGTTGGCTAAGCCTTTCTAAGAACTGTGCTCCTATCAGGTTCTTGCTGTCCGGTGCCTCCTTCCTCTCTTTTCACAGATGTCACACCTTGTGGTCTGAAGGCTCTCTCTGCCTTCTCTTGCTTTTTTCCCTTCACAGACATTTCCTCCAATACATCTCCCATACCTCTCATCTTGTTTTGGCATCTGCTTCTCAGAGGATCCAAACTGGCACACTATAAATTATTATTATTGGCAGAAGTCCAATGATAATTGAAGGGGAATTTTAGAGCAATATCACATGAGGACATGAGGGGTGTATGTGGGTGCCCTAAAAAGAGCACACGATGCTCGAAACTGATAAACTTTCCTATCAGTCAGCGAAGATGTAATGTCTGTAGATAGCGTGAGGATCCAAATGCTGCTTACTGCTCTCTAGGAACGGTAGTAAAGATGCTGGTTACTGCTCTCTAGGAACGGTAGTAAAGATGCTGGTTACTGCTCTCTAGGAACCGTAGTAAAGATGCAGGTTACTCTTAACAACACTCTCCTAATTAATCAATGGGTTAACGACCAAATCAAAACAGAAATCAAAGAATATATGGAGACTAATGACAACAACAACACAAAGCCACAACTTCTGTGGGACGCAGCAAAGGCAGTTCTAAGAGGAAAGTATATTGCAATCCAGGCCTATTTAAAGAAGGAAGAACATTCCCAAATGAATAGTCTAAAGACACAATTACTGAAATTGGAAAAAGAAGAACAAATGAGGCCCAAAGTCACCAGAAGGAGGGACATAATAAAGATTAGAGAAGAAATAAATAAAATTGAGAAGAATAAAACAATAGAAAAAATCAATAAAACCAAGAGCTGGTTCTTTGAAAAAATAAACAAAATAGATAAACCCCTAGCCAGACTCATTAAGAGAAAAAGAAAATCTACACACATAAACACAATCAGAAATGAGAAAGGAAAAATCACGACGGACCCCACAGAAATACAAAGAATCATAAGAGAATATTATGAGAATCTATATGCTAACAAGCTGGAAAACATAGAAGAAATGGACAACTTCTTAGAAAAATACAACCTTCCAAGACTGACCAAGCAAGAAACAGAAAAACGAAACAGACCAATCACCAGTGACGAAATTGAATTGGTAATCAAAAAACTACCCAAGAACAAAACCCCTGGGCCTGATGGATTCACCTCTGAATTCTACCAGACATATAGAGAAGAAATAACACCGATTCTCCTTAAAGTTTTCCAAAAATAGAAGAGGAGGGAATACTTCCAAACTCATTCTATGAAGCCAGCATCACTCTAATACCAAAACCGGCAAAGACCTCACCAAAAAGAAAATTACAGACCAATATCCCTGATGAACGTAGATGCAAAAATACTCAACAAAATATTAGCAAACCGAATTCAAAATACATCAAGAGGATCATACACCATGATCAAGTGGGATTCATCCCAGGGATGCAAGGATGGTACAACATTCGAAAATCCATCAACATCATCCACCACATCAACAAAAAAAAAGAACAAAACCACATGATCATCTCCATAGATGCTGAAAAAGCATTTGACAAAATTCAGCATCCATTCCTGATTAAAACTCTCAACAAAATGGGTATAGACGGCAAGTACCTCAACATCATAAAGGCTATATATGACAAACCCACAGCTAACATCATACTTAACGGCGAGACGCTGAAAGCTTTTCATCTAAGATCGGGAACAAGACAAGGATGCCCACTCTCTCCACTGTTATTCAACATAGTACTGGAGGTCCTAGCCACAGCAATCAGACAAAACAAAGACATACAAGGGATCCAGATTGGTAAAGAAGAAGTCAAATTGTCACTATTTGCAGATGACATGACACTGTACATAAAAAACCCTAAAGATTCCATTCCAAAACTACTAGAACTAATATCTGAATTCAGCAAAGTTGCAGGATACAAAATTAACACACAGAAATCTGTTGCTTTCCTATACACTAACAATTAACTAGCAGAAAGAGAAATCAGGAAAACAATTCCATTCACAATTGCATCAAAAGAATAAAATACCTAGGAATAAACCTAACAAAGGAAGTGAAAGACCTATACTCTAAAAACTACAAGACACTCCTAAGAGAAATTAAAGAGGACACTAACAAATGGAAATGCATCCTATGCTCTTGGCTAGGAAGAATAAATATTGTCAAAATGGCTACACTACCTAAAGCAATCTACAGATTCAATGCAATCCCTATCAAACTACCAACAGCTTTCTTCAATGAACTGGAACAAATAATTCTAAAATTCATATGGAAACACAAAAGACCCCGAATAGCCAAGCAATCCTGAGAAGGAGGAATCAAACAGGGGGAATTACACTCCCTGACTTCAAGCTCTACTACAAAGCCACAGTAATCAAGACAATTTGGTATTGGCACAAAACAGACCCACAGACCAGTGGAACAGAATAGAAAATCCAAACATTAACCCAAACATATACAGTCAATTAATATTTGATAAAAGTGCCTTGGATATACAATGGGGAGATGACAGCCTCTTCAGCAGCTGGTGTTGGAAAAACTGGACAGCTACATGTAAGAGAATGAAACTGACTACTGTCTAGCCCCATACACAAAGGTAAACTCAAGGTGGATCAAAGACCTGAATGTAAGTCATGAAACCATAAAACTCTTAGAAAAAAACCTAGGCAAAAATCTCTTGGACATAAACATGAGCAACTTCTTCATGAACATATCTCCCTGGGCAAGGGAAACAAAAGCCAAAATGAACAAGTGGGACTATATGAAGCTGAAAAGCTTCTGTACAGCAAAGGACACCATCAGTAGAACAAAAAGACATCCTACAGTATGGGAGAATATATTCATAAATGAAATATCCGATAAGGGGTTGACATTCAAAATATATAAAGAACTCACGCACCTCAACAAACAAAAAGCAAATAGTCCAATTAAGAAATGGGCAGAGGACATGAATAGACACTTCTCCAAAGAAGAAATTCAGATGGCCACCAGGCACATGAAAAGATGCTCCACATCACTAATCATCAGAGAAATGCAGATTAAAACCACAATGAGATATCACCTCACACCAGTGAGGATGGCCAACATCCAAAACACAAACAACAACAAATGTTGGTGAGAATGTGGAGAAAAGGGAACCCTCCTACACTGCTGGTGGGACTGCAAATTAGTTCAACCATTGTGGAAAGCAGTATGGAGGTTCCTCAAAAGACTCAAAATAGAAATACCATTTGACCCAGGAATTCCACTCCTAGGAATTTACCCTAAGAATGCAGCAGCCCCATTTGAAAAGGACCGATGCACCCCTATGTTTATTGCAGCACTATTTACAATAGCCAAGAAATGGAAGCAACCTAAGTGTCCATCAGTAGATGAATGGATAAAGAAGATGTGGTACATATACACAATGGAATATTATTCAGCCAGAAGAAGAAAACAAATCCTACCATTTGCAACAACATGGATGGAGCTAGAGGGTATTATGCTCAGTGAAATAAGCCAAGCCGAAAAAGACAAGTATCAAATGATTTCACTCATATGTGGAGTATAAGAACAAAGAAAAAATACTGAAGGAACAAAACAGCAGCAGACTCACAGAAACCAAGAACGGACTAATAGTTACCAAAGGGAAAGGGACTGGGGAAAATGGGCGGGAAGGGGGGGATAGGAGGGAAAAAGGGGCATTACGATTAGCAGATGTAATGTTGGGGGGGCACGGGGAGGGCAGTACAACTCAGAGAAGACAAGTAGTGATTCTATGGCATCTCACTGCGCTGAT
>JAVSCE010005229.1:0-132218 GCA_032199065.1 Smutsia gigantea
TGCCTCCTCCCTCACTGCTAATGTATCTTCCAGGAACATGACCTGTCTTCTCAATAACTGCCTGTCTTTCTTAAAGGCATCCCACAGGTCATCACCCAGCTCCTCCAAGTGATGCCAAAGTGTGTCTCTCTCCTCCATAACTCTTTCCAATATCTCAAGAAACAAAAATCTCATAATCCCAGCCACCGCACAGCCACTCAGGGCCTCTAAGCAGTCTTCTATCTCTCAGAAAGCTAATCCCACAGATTCTGCTATCTCCACACTTCCTCAGTTCTGTGGCGTGACCCATCCCTCTAGGAGGTGTTTTATCCTGGACTAATTTCCCACTTGGGACTCCTGCCTGGAAGCCCCACTGATGGGGTTTTCCCAGCTTAAGCTGCACCATCCACAGTTTGTTCCACCCCAACCCCACAGCAGTTACTGGGGCCTTCCCCCCATCCACAGGGGGGTTTCCAGGTATCTCACCACCATCTCTAGGGCAGCTGACCCAAACATTGCACCCATGAAGACAGATTTTGTGTTCAGAGGTCCTGACTACTACTGTCAAGTGTAACTCTTGGGGGAAACTATACTTCTACCCTGGGGCAAATAAACCTTTGAAGCCAAAATCAGTCAAGGGGAAAAATAATGGGAGAGAAACCCATTTATTGCCTACAAGCAGTTGTCTACTCCTGCTCACCTGTGTCTCTCACGACCTAGTTGTGAAGGCCCCACCATACCTCTCTGGTTCAGGGGCAGGCTCACTCTCCAACCCGCTTATAATCACCTATTGATATGGGGATGGAGTACTTCTCCTCGCCCTTTGGAAACACCTATTGATGTGGAGATTCACTAAGCCGGGTGAGAGATTCTAGAAATATTGCAATTTTACCCACAATGGGTAAATACATATTTTAGATAGGGAAATGTGGTTTTCCTTAGACTTACTGAAGACTACAAACTTCAAAAGGAAAAACTCAGCAGTTCCTCCATTTGTCAACATTTTATCAACATTTATAATTTCCTTTATATATATATATATATTACATATACATTTATATATTATTTTATAAATAATTTTAGAAGAATAGATTCAAGCTAAAAACATGTGTTCCTGGAGTAAATCTCTCTAATGCAGTGGTTTATTATGATGCTGTTCACCTCGGAATTGTGTTTCAAGGCACAAAGCAATTTTATCCATTTATAGTTGCAAATTCCAATATCCACTTAGTGGATTCTCTAATACACAACTCAAATAGCCTTTTGGGGCTAAAATAATTTATCCTCTGTTGCAGAGAACGCTGCTGACTCAGCACTCTCAGCTGTCAGCTTCTCTGGAAATTCCCTGAGTCTAAAGAGAGCACTGGACCAAGCAAGGGTCATGCCCTTTTCATGAAGGCAGCCTGTGTCCTCACCCAGTCTTGGAACTCTGAAGGGCTTTCTCCATTTCTGAGCTTTCTGAAGGATCACCTGAGACGTTGTTAAGATTACATTAGACCTCAAATACTCCCTTTCTCAATCTTGCTTCCTTCCTTTCTCCACAGGCACTGATTCCAAAATTACCTTCTAATAAGTTCTTGCATACTACTCTTCATGTAAGATCTTAGAAAATGCTGCCAGAGAGTACTGATACTGAGAGTAGTTCAAAAGGGAAGTTCCTAAAATGGGATGTTGAAGCTGGAGCGGATCACCAACTCCTAATCACTTTCAACTGAAGAACATGGAAGCTGAGAAGAAAGGTGATGTAAGTACCTACTTATTATTTTTGAACATTCTTCTTGGCTCACAAAGCCTAAAGTACTTACTTTCTAGCCTCATACAGAAAAACGTTTGCTGCTGCCTGTACTACTATGCCAATAAGTGGGGTCAGTTTACAGTAAAACCCAGTGCTGGACTTTTTCAGCAGGACAAAAAGGGCCATGTCTATGTAGCAGAGGAGCTGCAGAACCCAGGGAACATTTACTTGCAGGAGGTGAGAGTGTTCATTTAGGGCTGGAATCTGAAGATGCTGGATCAAGAGGCTTCCAAAAACCAAAGAAGGCTATCTGTTCTTATGCTTCCTTTATATTAATTTTCTACTGTGGCTACAACAAATTATCACAGAAAGTAAAAACAGCACAAATTTATTATCTTACAGTTCTGCAGGTCAATAGTCTGACGTAAGACTTAACAGATCTAACATTTATAGACTTAGGTGTTAGCTGGGCTGTATTACTTTCTGGATGATTAGGGAGGAATGCATTTCCTAGTCCTCTCCGGCTTCTAAAGGGTGCCACATTGTTTGTCTCATGGCCTCTTTTTTCTATCTTCAAAGCCAGCCATGTTGCAACCTCCTAACCTTGCGTCCTTATTATATCTCTCTCCAGAGCAGAGAAAAGTTTTCTATACTTGTGATTAAATGAGCGTATCCAAATGTTTGGAAAATCCAAAAAAAATCTCCCCATTTCAAGGCCCATAATTAGATCTGCAAAACCCTTTTGCAACCCATAGCAATCTATTTACCAATTTCAGGGATTAGAACATTGGACATTTCTGAGAGCCCATTATTCTGCCAACCACATCCTTCCTTGGGTTAGAAGGTGTGAAACATAATCATTAGTCTTTTACTTCAGAGGAAATATTTAGACATGATCCAGACAAGAAATTTCACTGATGTGGCAGGCCTCTAAGTATAATTTGACCAAATGAATGAAAAATTTCATGCGTTTTGCTGGCCTTGATAAGACACATGTAAATCTAGAATATGAGAAGAAAATACATTGTAGTTTCAAAGCAGGGAGGTTCCTTTTATCCGTGGATGAAGGAAGAGAAAGCCAAGCTTGGTTCATTAATGATAAAGGGTGATTTCAATAGTCACATTAAAGCAGGAAACAAAATGAGTCTGCTTTATAGCTTCATTCAGTACTAATCATGCAAGAAAGCAGAGAGGGTAGTCCTCTCCGTAGGCAGAGCTCCCGATGGTATGTGTGCCACTGTGACTTGGGTTTAAAGAGAAGTGGCTGGGTTCCAGTCCCACAATAGCTAGAAAAGCCTGTGGCACTGCAGCCTGTGATTCCTGCTGTTTGAAACTAAACTTTGGCAACTCACTGAGAACTCAGAAATGTTTAAGCAAAAATGGGGAAGATAGGGAAAGGGGTGAGTTTCCAGATACATATTTTTCCATCTTAGCTTTCATAACATTGCCCTAAGGGTGGGCTCCAATCACACCAGTGCTCGGGGAGCAGCAGCAGAGAGGGCTGACACACTAATACATATGCTATATTTGTGGATAAGTAAAAGGGCTCCCATTTGGCTGGAGAATGAAAGGCAGGATCTTAGACAGGGACCAGTTGGAGAAGATTCCTCAGTTCTTTACATAAGCACACGTAAGTCTCAAGCTGACCCCCGAGCAGTACAACATACAGACCCCAAAACAACACTTCAATGAATTTGGAAACTGAACCATCCAAGTCTCAGAATTATCACTGAACGACATACACAAGACAAACCCAAATCAGGATAGCAAAGGCTTTGAGAACTAAATAAGATTTAAACAATAGGCCAGAGTCACAATGAACCCCTGAATAGCACATGCACATGACAGATGCAAAGAAGCACAGGAAAGGCTCTGAAACAGAACTGAGGTTGGAACCGCCACCCAAAGAAGGCAGACAGAACCTGTGGCCTAAACCCAGCTGGATTTATAGACTAAAAAGAACAAACAATGACAGTCTTCTTCAGGTTATTGTAACAGGGCATAGAATGTTCACAAAATTATATTCAAAATGTCCAAAATTCAATCCAAGATCATTAGACGTACAAAGAACTAGAAAAATTTGCTCAAAGCTCAAGGAAACGGCAATCAACATGTCAACCGGAAGATGGTTCAGCTATTGAAGTGATCAGATTAATTCTTTAAAGCAGCTATTACATTATGCTACATAAGACAAAGTTAAACACATTTGCATTTTTTGGAATTGAAAAAAAGAATTGTTGAAATTTTTAAAAATTACTGAATGTGCTCAGTAGAAAAAATGGAATGAAAAAGAGAGGAGTACATGAAATAGATGGATTGTTGGTATCTAACCTGAGCAACAGAAATATTAAAAATTGACAAGGAAAAACAAAAAACAGAGATTCAAGGACCTTTAAGGCAATATCAAATGGTCTAAGATAAATGTGTCACTGAAGACCAGAAGGAGAGAAGGGAGTTATTGGGACAGAACTAATAACCAAAAACTTGCCAATTTGGCTTCATGGCTATGTCTTCTCTTGTAAATTAATGATTTAATTAAATAAAAAAGAATGGAAATTACTTGAAACAGGTTCTTTTATTAACTGTATTCACAAATTAGTTGTATTCATGCACTAAATTGAATTGTCTGAGCATACTGGTCAAAATCAATTGACTGTAAGTGTGAGTTTATTTCTGAATTCTCAGTCTGTTCCATTGGTCTGTATGTCTATCTTCATACCAGTACCACCTTGTCTTACTTAAATATCACTGTATTAAGTTTTGAAGTCAGGAAGTGTGAGACCTTCAACTTTGTTCCTTTTCAAGGTTGTTTTAGCTATTGTGGGTCCCTGGACTTTTCATATGAGTATTAGGATCAGCTTGTCAATTTCTGTAAAGTTGGCTGGGTTTCTGATAGGGATGGTGTTGCCTCAGTGGATCAAATTGGAGAGTATTGCTGTCTTCTGAGCATTAAGCCTTCTGAACAGTTAACATTGGATGTTTTCCATTTTGTAGTTTTCAGAGTACAAGTTTTGTACTTTTGCTAAACTTATTCTTATGCAGGTTCTTTTTTTTCAGAACTTTTTCTTTTTTAATCAAATTAATTTTTTAATTGAAGTACAGTTAATATTTAATCTTGTATTGGTTTCAGGTATACAACACAGTGAATCAGCAGTTACACACATTATTAAAACCTCGCCCCACTAGTGCAATTACTATCTGTCAACATAGAGAAATGTTACAGAACCATTGCCTATATTCTCCATTGCTGCACTTCCATCCCCATGACCAACTTATGATTGAGATTTTGTGCCTCTTTATTCTGCTCAGCCTTACCACCCACCCACCCCAGCCCCTCCCCCATGATACCACCATTCACTCTCAGTGTCTATGAGCCAACTCTGTTTAGTTCATTTTGTTTTGTTTTATATTTAGATTCCACATATAAGTGAAATCATATGGTATTTGTCTTTCTTGATGCTATTGAGAATGGAATTGTTTAAGTTCATTTTTGATTTGTTAATTGCTACTGTATAGAGAAATACAATTGATCTTTATAAATTAATAATGCAATCTTGCAATTTAAAGAAATTGTTTATTAATTATAGTAGATTTTCAGTGGATTTCTTAGGACTTTATATCTATAAGAACATGTCATCTGCAAATGGAGATAGATCTACTTCTTCTTTCAATATGGAGACTTTTGTCTCATTTTCTTGCTACTTTCACTAGGCATATGCATTTAAGTTTCCTTCATGGAAATCTTTTCACAGCTTGATAGCTCATTGTTTTTAGCCCTGAATAATATTCCACTGTCTGGATGTACCATTGTTTGTTTACCCATTACATAATGAAGGACATTTTGTTTACTCCCACGTTTTGGCAACTCTGAATAAAACTGCTATCAACATCCATATGCAGGTTTTTGTGTGTACATACATTTTCAGTTCCCTTGGGTAAAAACCAATGACCATGATTGATAAGAGTACTTTAAATTTATAAGAAACTGACAAACTGTCTCCAGAGGGGCTGTACTATTTTTCATTCCAACCAGCAATGAATGAGAGTTCCTATTTCTCCACACCCTCCACCAGCATTTGGTGTTTTGCATTTTGGCCATTCTAATAGATGTATAGTGATATTTTTGTTTTAATTTGCATTTCCCTTATGGTATATGATGTGGAACATCTTTTCAAATGCTTCTTTGCCATCTGTGCATCTTCTTCGATGAGGTACCTTTAAAGTTTTGGCTCACTTTTTAATCTGGTGGCTCATTTTCCTTTTATTATATTTTAAGAGTTCTTTGCTGTTTTAAAAAAGAGCCCTGGGCCAGGTAGTCTTTTGAAAATGTTTTCTTCTAGCCTTGTTTTCTTATTCTCTTGACATTGTCTTTCATGAAAGCTTTTAGTTTCAGTGAAGTCCACCTGATGAATTATTCCTTTCATGAATCATGCTTTTGGTGTTGTATCTAAAGCATAAGCACCATACCTAAGATTGTCTAGGCTTTCTTCTGTTATCATCTGAGGGTTTTATAGTTTTGTGTTGTACATTTTTATATGTGATTTATTTTGAGTTAATTTTTGTGAACGGTATAAGACCTGTGTCTAGATTCATTTTCTTGCATGTGGATGTCCAGTCATTCTAACACAATTTGCTGAAGAGAATATGTCTTCTCCATTCTATAGTCTTTTCTCCTTATCAGAGATCAGTTTACTACATTCATATGAATCTATTTATGGGCTCTCTTTTGTGTTCTACCGATCTGCTTATTGTTTCACCAGCACCATACAGTCTTGATAACTGTAGCCTTATACTAAATCTTGTAGTTGGGTGTGCCTGTCCTCCCACTTTTTTCTTCTCTTTCAATATTGTGTTGTCTATTCTGGGTCTTTTGTTTCTCACTATAACAGTAGAATTAATTTTCAATATCCACAAATTAACTTGCTGGGATTTTTATTGGAATTACATTTTATCTATCGATCAAGTTGGGAAGAATTGACATCTTGAAAAGATTGAGTCTTCCTATCTTTGAATAGTGGACTATCTGTTTATTTAGTTTTTTCATTTCATTCCTTAGACTTTTATTAGTTTTTTCATATGGATCTTATGTATATTTTTTGTTAAATCTATGCCTGAATATTTTAAATTTGGGGATGCCAATGTAAATGATACTGTGTTTTAATTTCAAATCCCACTTGTTCACTGCTGGCATATAGAAGAAATTGACTTTTGTATATTTACCATGTACCCTGAAAACTTTCTATGATCATTTGTTAGCTCCTGGAGGCTTTTTGGTGACTTTGTCAGGTTTTATACATATATAATGATGCCATTTATAAACAAGAGTTTTATTTTGTCCTTCTCGATATGTTTATTTTTATTTTATTTTCTTGAATTATTGCATTAGCTAGGACTTCCAGCGTGAAGTTGAAAAGGAGTGGTGAGAGGGGATATCAGTTCCTCATGTTAATGAGAAAGCTTCAATTTTCTCATTATTAAGTGTGATGTTAGTATATGTTTTTACAGATTTTCTTTATCAAGTTGCTACAGTCCCCTTCTAGTCCTAGTTCACTGAGTTTTTAATCATGAATTGGTGTTGAAGGGAATCAATCTTTGGGTGCATTCTCACAAAAAACTTGAACTTCTGTTACAGTGAAAAAGCAGAAAATGAAGGTTGGAAAATCAGACTGCAGTATCTGTAACAGAACACAGAATTGGTCATTTCTGTATTTTGACATTTCTTAATCTTTTGAATATAAAATATTATACTTGAATAAAAATATATCTTTTGAACAGAAAATAAATTTGAAAAATTATTCCTATGTGCAGATTAAGATACTGAACCTCACAGAAGACCATGACCTGCACAAGGCTCACATACATGCTGTAGTCACTGGACCCTTTAAAATGTGTTACTCGCCTCTTAGTTGATTACAATACAGGTAAGAAATATCATTTGTGCTCTGTGAAAATCAAAAGCAAATATTGAATATGGGGAATATCAAAGTTCATTATTTAGCCTGAATCTGGCAAAATGTTATGCAATTAGCAAGCACTAAGTAAATATTAATCAAAAATTAATTCCCAGTATTATATTGAATGAAAACAAGAATCAGAATGATTCTAGAGGACGATCATAACTTTTTTGATCTGGGTCTTTTTCATTAGGCATGTTATGAAATTCAAGGCTCCTTTAGTGTTTTAAAATAAATGTGGGTAATAACAACAAAGATATATCCTGAATGGTATCTCCTGTCTCTGTCATTCTGTTACATTTGATTTATTTGTCTGAGTAAGTTTCTGATGGTTCTGAAATAAAGGTAAAATATATTTTTTCTTTTCCAGGATTTTATATGAAAAATAAATAAGCATACTTAAGGTATATGAAACTTAATTGACTTTTCTGAGATTACACGGAAATTGAGTTTTAGATCTCACTTAGTTTTAATTTAGTAATAATAATCTTTAATGTGCAATGATCCATTTATACTGTGGTCCAAAGGTATTTTTGAAGTTTAAAGATTGAGAGCTCGGTGTGAATGGGAGGAAAATAAAGTTGTTATTTATTAGGTTGGCTGGGAATGGGACTGTCCGGATAATCAAAAATTTTTTAAAAATATGAAACATTCCAAACAGCATGCATATAATAGCTAATTTTAAAGAATTCAAGTTTTATGTGTATGTATCAAAGCAAAGAAAATTTATCATTCTATAAATAAAAAGCAGTTATGGTCTATCAGAGCTGGCCAGGAAAACTCATGCAATTAATAATTACTACATTTTACTTTGCAGACTTTATGATGTTGGATCTAATAGAAAGTAAATTTAAAATTTATAGTAAAAGTATGTTACTTTTTTATGTAATGTGTTTCCATTTACTCCAATGTTTGGAAACACTCACCAGTCCTCTATTAACTACAATTGATGTTTGCTTTCCCACCTTTTTTTTCCTCTCTCAAGAATATGTCTTTGGAAGAAAACTCAACAACCAAACAAACACTTGACTTGCATACTTTTCTCCTTACAGTGAGAGGTGCTCTATTGGGAAAACAGATTGAAACTGAGAACATAATGGTACACTGATCCTAGAGCAAAATCCTGAGTGTGCTAAAGGAATTACTAAAATAAGAAATGTCTATTTAATTTTGGTGTAGCCATCTACAAGATCAGAAATCTCTTTCCCCTGTTGGCCTTGAAGTTTATTTCCATGAATTATTTTAATCTTTCCATAAAATATTTCATTTATAAGCTCTCCTAAAACTAATAAATGGAAAACTTATTAATATTTGGAGGGAGAATACAGTATTCTGTGTTTGTGCTTTGTTTTTGTTTTACTTCATTTGATGAAAATGTTCAATATTAAATCAAGAAATACCTTACTCTATTAATTTAGGGTGATCTATTTTAATGGCACCTACAGTTTTTAGATTACTACTTGTTTGATTTGTAGAGGGCATTTTTTTCAACATCATTAATTGGTCCATAAAATGAACATACTGGAATATATATTTATTTTTATAAGATTGAAATTATGTATGATGACACACGAAAAGATACAGTTCATCTGCTATAATGCTTCATATTGTTTAATCATTTTACTTTTTGGTAAGATATTACTTAATTCTTTCAATTTTGCTTTTGGCTGTGAAAAGATGCCCTTTGTTCAGTCATGCTCTGCAATTTCCAGATAGACATATTTTGAGGAGATGGAGATTTCTGCCAATACTGATAACCATCGGGATTAGAGCCCATGGGGTGAGGAATAGATAATGAATGTTGGAGAAACAGCAGACTGCAGTATCTGTAACAGAACCCAGAACTGGTTGTCATTTCTGTATATTTGACATTGCATAATCACTTGTGAATATAAAATAAACTTGAGAAATTGTTCCTATGTGAAGATGAAGAAATAGAGTCCATGGGTGGAAAACTGAGGAATAGAGTCCATAGGTTGAAAACTGTGAAAGCCTGATATAATTTCACAGAAAATATTGTTATCAAAAGCAGAAAGTTATCCACATGTGATCAGCTGTCCAGGCACTTATTATGGGGTGGAAGAGAGGAACAATAAAGGAAGGGAGGCAGCATCAAAAATGTCTAACTGTAAGGACAGAGGGAAGATATCTATGAAGTACAATTTCCAAAACTCATGTAAACACACACACACACACACATACACACACACACACACACACACACACACACTACACATTACCTAAAATTACTTCATTACTGCATTTGGGTCTGGACTCTGGCCCATAACTGACCTTGACAAGGTTATTACTTCAATTCTATGTGTTTTGGATGATAATCTAATACCTTGACAAACAACACTCTTCCTTTTATATGGATCTACCAAGCTAGGAAAGTTTCAAATTAAATCTAGATGTAAGGGGCTTATAAATCATATACATGGTCTGACAGATTTGTGTGAACTTAGAAGTATTTGTATGAATATTTGTTTTTAAAGTGTTTGTAATAATTACCAAAATTTAAGATTAGGTATGATTGCATTTTAAATTAAATTGAGTCATTGTTTTTAGATTTGTGATTGTAAGTTGAAAGAGATGATAGCTTGTATAATTACTATATTGCCATGTTTAGGTGAACTTACATTTACTAAATGGATATGTTTACTTTTTTATATTTAAATGAGTTGTTTATGTGGCTGCCAAAGATTTATTTGTCAGTTCTTGGCACTGAAAGTTTTAAAAATATTAAATTCATTAAACTTATAGTACAATTTAAAGAAACATATTCATTATGTTTAATCATAATTTAGTCTTTTTCTTTGAGTTCACACTTGAAATTGATTAGCTTCTAAAACCAAGGGAGACAATTTTTTATTCTAATATGTTAATTTAATAAACTAATATTAATGTATATACACAAATAAGGTCATGAGGTTTCTTTTTGAGATAATAAAATATTCTAAAACTTACTGTGATGATGGCTGCATATATCTGTGAATATGCCTCAAACCACTAATTGTACACTTTAATAAATGTGCAGATAATATGTGAATTTTAACTCAACAAGACTGTTAAAAAGACAAATCAGCCTAGTCTTCTTAACTCAAGATTCATTCCTCAGTCACTTAAAATTGTCATCTCACTGTGCAAGTTACCATTAATTTTTCTTTTGAGAAATCATCAATGATAAAGATGTAAGCTATTCTGACTTTACCTGTTTTATTTAACATTCTTAAAATTATTTTAAATGTTCAAAGAGTATTAAATGCTTCCTTGTACATAAATTATTGTATATGTTTCTTGTTATCCCTTAGAATAAATTCTAAAAATTATTACAGTGTTTGAAAATTTTAAGAATTCAAAATTTTGATTGCTTTCCTAAATTCTTTTTACCACTTCTATCTTTGTCTTGAATGTATTACAGTCCATATCTTACCACACCCAGCTACACAAAGGGTTTTTATTGTTAAAAAACAAACTGCCCTAATTCTATTGTCAAGATACAATACTTCATTTTCAATGTCGCTTTAATAGAGATTTATTCGAGAACCAGTGAGGATAAGATTATTATTTTCTTCATGTATGTCTGTATCACTTTAAGTCTAATCAGGAAAGAGAAACCACACAGTAAATTATCAGGGAAAATGTAACAAAGAAATATTAATGATAATGGGGAATTATAAAAGTGAGGGTTTGACTTATATGAAGTAAAGATAATTCTAAAAAATGTAGGCACAGCAGACATAAGAAAAGCCATTATGTGGGCTTGAGGTACAGCACCCAGAGAAGGCTCTGCCTGACCCTGCCTCCACTCCCAAGCCAGCGCTGAGATCCAGACTTTCCTGCAGAAGACCTGTCATGGCAAAGAACTCACTATGGTGCAGTACTGGTAGCACTTTTCTTTGTGGTGCCAGGGAAAGCAGTTGACTAGCAGCTGTCTCACTAAAGGTTCTCTGCTACAAATCTGCCCTAAGGAGTTCTGAAGAAGGCTGTTGGTTGCTAAGAGCTTCGGGGCACTACCAACTGCAGGAATGATGTACTAGAAAGATTACAAGTGCCCACAACGTGGTACTGAGGATGCCATGTGCACTGCAGGAGCCTGGTAAGCAATCACAGCAGAACAGAGAAGCAAAATGTTTTCTTCTGCAATGTCACTCCAACACCCTTTATTGGCAAAGCTCTAATGGAAGCTGGCAAAAGAAAAATACTCAAAATGGCCCAGATCTATTTTCACAGAGCAGACACAAAGGGTGAATTTGGAGTTGAGAAGCAATAAATGGATGAACACCACCATGCCTTAAATGATTTCATATTAAGAATTATACATTTACATTTAAAATGTTTCAGAATGTTTGTTTTGATAGTGATTTTAAGATATTTTGTCATATTTGTTGAAAACAATGACTTTATGATTTATTATTTTTTATTTGTACTTTGATTCACCTCAGAACTGAATGCTTATGCAAGAAACCTATTCATATATTTCTCTATGATTGGATGGTTTATTTATTTATCTCCATCTATTTTTATAATGTTTTGGTATTTTTATACTTAATATATATTTAATCCCTCTGGAAATTATTTTATCATATCACATGGGGATAATTTGTTTTTAGTACCTGTGAGGCCAAAAGACTGACAGTACTTTGTTCCACTAACTTTTCTGTTTTAAATTTTCCTCAGGAAGAGAGAAACTTCCAATAGAACCCTTGAAGAATTATTCCCAGATTCACTTGAAAAATTGAATCTGAGGAGAAAAAAAACTGAACAATGGAAGATACCTTGATGTGGAGTGCAATATCCCTCATAAGAATGAAGGATTTCCTGCCTCATTCTTGAGCTGCTGAAAAGCTGCTGAAATATTGTCCTACACAGTTGTCAGCTTCCAGGTCTCTTCAGAAATTGCCTCAACTTAAGAGAGCCATCCTGTGCAGTGCCATGCTTCCTGTCCAGAAAGCCTGTTGGCAATGACATTTAGGGTGTGGGGTGGCATCTGAGATAATGTCAGAACTCTTGTTGCAATTTTAGATGATACTAAGGGGCCATCCTAGGTTCTTAACTTCCTGTATGGAGAGCTGAATCTGTTAGTAAGAGTGCATCATAGTTGACTATTGTCTTTGCACAAACTTCTTTTTTACCCTCTCTTCCAAAATGTTGATTCTTAAATACTTCCAAAGCAGCACCTGAATATGAATCCCCATCTCAGAGTTCACTCTCTGGGGAATCTGTGTCACAGTATTTTTTAATATATTAATATCTCATCATATTCTGAACTCCTGTCCCATTTTCAAAAATC
The DNA here is from genome assembly GCA_032199065.1 of Smutsia gigantea. Taxonomy (NCBI): domain Eukaryota; kingdom Metazoa; phylum Chordata; class Mammalia; order Pholidota; family Manidae; genus Smutsia; species Smutsia gigantea. The sequence continues at coordinate 12,962 of JAVSCE010005229.1, forward strand.
AAAATTTAAAAATAACTATCTGACTGAAGTCAGCAATGGTTTGCTAACATTGAAGTCATTGAGTGTTAAGCATAACAGCATGCTAATACTTCATGTAACTCTCTTTTTCTCCATTGGTGTGGTGTACTGTATGACCCTTTTCCAGGAACTCTTACTTGAGGTTACATTTTGTAACATGACTCTCTATTTAAAAAAAAAAGATTACATTTACATCATTATAATTCCATTTTTGATACTACCCTACCATTTGAGAATCTCTGCCAAAATTTTCATGAATTTACTTATACTTTATTCCTATTTGCAGGATCTGAGATATGCATCTTATTTCACCCTAGGTTTCATTCCTTTTCCTATGAACTTTAAGATAAGTTTTGTTTCTGTGAGGTCGTGGTTTTCTTTATTCAAATAGACATATAAAGCTAATAAATATAAGGAAAAGTAATCAAATTCATTGATTAGTCAATGTTGATTTTGAAAGTAAGCTAAGGATTTTCTAATGATGAACATTTGATAATACATTTAATTAGAGTATGGGGAAGACAGATACTCTAATGAAACTCTGGGAACTACAAACCAACTACTTGTGTAGACACTGCCATTAAAGAAATCATCACATGCAGTAAAAAGCAACTTGACACATATAGTCTCTTTGATTATTTTAAAGATAAAATTGAATGCAGAGTTTGACAATTGCTTTTGTAGCAAAAACATTTCAACAGCCACATTTCAGAGATGTAGAGAGCAGAGAAGCCTTTAGGGCATGAGAAAGTATCTTGATGTGGGCACTTTCTGGCTGTCAAGATCAGATGGCTATGTTAGGATTCTTTTTCATTTTATTGACTGAATATATAACTATATGACATTATTAAGTAATAGGAATTGACTTCTGTCAGATATCTGCTAAGGACACTTTGGCCAACACAGACTTAGAAGCACCTGGCCAGTACTTACCTTTTCCAAACACTTGTTAACTTTTCTACTTTCTAATAACAGAGAATATACTCACCATAAATAAGTAAAAAAGAATGTTAACTTTATGATTGTTCTGTCAGTAACTGGATAACACATTTACAGAGACGTTGGTAAATTTAACTAACATTTCTTAAGTTTCAGTCCTCTTAAAGTATCTATCCAAGAGTTAGAGTGAGATGAAAAATAATGTAGTTTACAAATCTCAGAATCTATATGTAAGTGCCCCACCACTACAAGAAGAAAAAGCCTTATGATCTTTTGCTTGTTCCCTGGCAATTGTTCTTTGAAATGTGAAATAGTCCATCATGGAATTTATGCTATTGCAAATTCATGAATATCATGTTATTTGAGAAAACACAACCAAAGAGAATTTTTTTTGATGTAAGGGTACACGATTCATAAGGAGAACACTGTGTGATTAGTCAAAGTTTCAGTGTACGTCCACTGCCACTTTTCTTTGAACCATCCAAGTCAGCTTGAGCAAGGAGTTTTCTTCAGAGTTTTTTCTGCACCTGAAAAATGCATTAAAATCAATAGGCTGTAAGGTCTCTTTATACTAATTCTAACTATCTCTAAAATCACCCTTGCTGCCTTTTAAATTGATGTCCAAGACCATAGCAACAAGAAAAGCGTGCTTTGCTTCTATGTATATTAGTCAAGTCAAGTAGAAAATGCAATGGACCATCACAATCAATACATTTTAATGTTTTTGTTTGTTTGTTTTTCTTGTAACATATGGACTTAGAATTCATATAAAACCAATCAATTTATCAGAATTGAGCTCTCATTTTGAGCTTGCAAAAACATTAAGAAATTAGAGTGTCATACTACATGAAATGAAAGTTTCTACTCATCAAAGAAAATCACCACCAAAATGAAAAAGCCATCCATAGAATGGCTATTATCAAAAAGAGTTAACAAATGTTGGTGAGGATGTGAAGAAAAGGACCTCTTGTGTACTGTTTGTAGAAATGTAAACTGGTATAGCCATTATGGAAAACAGTACGGAGATCACTTAAGAAATTAAAAATAGAACTACCATATGATCCAGCAATTCCATTTCTGGGTATATATCCAAAGGAAATGAAACCACTATTTTGAAGAGATATCCTGTGTTCATTGCAGCATAATTCACAATAAACAATGTATGGATACAATGTATGTGTCCACCAGTAGATGAATGGATAAAGAAAATGTGGTATATAAATGGAGTATAATTCAGACTTAAAAAAGAAGGAAATCCTGTCATTTGTGACAACAAGGATATACCTGAAAAGCATTATTCCCTATATCTATTAGCTTTATATGTGAAATAAGTCTGGCAGAGGAGTACAAATAGTGTATGATTTCACTTATATGTGGAATCTAAACAACTAAACTCTTAGAAATAGAGAACATATGTTGCTTGCCAGGGTTTGGGGAGTGGGGAAAATGGGACAGGTTGGTAAAACACTACAAACTTTCAGTTCTAAGATAGGTCTGAGGAGCTAATGTATAACACTGTCACTAGAGATGATGACACTGTATTATGTAATTGAAATACACTAAGCAAGTAGTACTTAAATGTTCTCACCCACACACACAAAAGCTGTAAACATGTGAGGTGATGGATATGTTAATTAATTCAATGGGAAGCATACTTTCACAATATATACATAATTCAAATCATCACATTGTACACTTCAAATATCTAATAATTTTATTTATCAATTATGCCTCAACAATGCTAAAAAAGTAGATCAGAGATTCAGAAGTATGACATTTAGAAGGCTCCTGTTCTCACAAAGACTTCTGGCAACAGTTGTGATTGGTATTTAAATATCAAGTTGATATCCTTATACATTGATAACCACAATAGGAGAGTGCATGGCATACAGAAAAAGTGAAGTTGTAGCATGAAATTTTACAAAATAATTCATATCATGCTGCTGGAAAGTAATGCTTTGGCCTAATAATATTTTGTTAGTAGTGATCATCAGAATCTCCTCAATAATTATTTACAATAAATATACCTGTGACCTTCTTTGCAAAGATTCCAATTTAGTTTGCTGTTTCGTGGTAGCAGTTAGAAGCTACTCTAATTGTGAAGACTGGCTCTTCTCGTACAAAGATCCTATGGGTGTAAGAGGATCATTTTCCTTTTGATGTACTTTTCTGATTATTAGCTACACTGAACATCATTCTATTAGCTAATCATTTGAGGGAGGTAGACCATCTCTGCCTTTGCTCTGCTCCACTCTTCCTGGAAAGTTCTTGGTTTAACAAGCTCCTGTTTATCCCAACGTACATCCCAGCTTTGCCTTTTGCTGAAGCCTTCCATCAGTCTCTCAGAGTCAGCATCCTTCTTCATTGTGCTCTAAAGGGCATTACTAACACTTCTATTATAGCACTTAACATACTGCGTGGCAATGATCTGTTTACACTATGTCTCAGCTACTGGATTACCAGTTGACAGGGCAGCAATCAAGTTTGTAAGCATACTACTAAGCAGTAGCAATAAAAATTGCTTTCTAAAATTGGTGAACATAAACATTGGTGATGACATCCCAGCTGCAAGAAGATCACGGCAGTCCGGTGTCATGGCACAGGGATTTTCAGACAATGCCAGCTTCACCTCCTTGTGCTGGTTTTTGGCAGGAATAGCCCAATAGCACTTAAAGGGCAATTTTGAGAAAACTCAGCTAATTTTCTTGGCAGATATTTAACCTTATGAAAGGAAATCACTTACCCAGGACTTCAGTATTTTTATTTCAGTGACATTTAAAATGGAAATGAGTCCATTTTCTTTTCAGATTTTTGAGTAAGCTTTGGTTGAAAATTAAACACATTCAGTGAATTATTCAAGTAGCACAAAATCAGGATATAAGGGAATTTAAGAGAAGACCTTTTCTCAATGTGACTCTTATATTTGATACAACTTATATTCTACATTGATTGTACCAACAGGTAAAACATACCAATTATTGTTCAATAAAACAGAGTAATTATTTCTAGTATATAGTGAATTAGTGTTTGACTTAGTGGTCTATTCATACAGGATAACTTAGATAATTTCAGCATATATTTGTATGTTTAATCTCAGGAAAATGAGTCACTTAATATGTTTTGATTTTATTTGTAGATTTTGGTATTGATAACTAATAGATTTTAAGTCTTACCCCATTTTATATTAGTATGATACTAAAAAAATTATAGGAAGACAGTCAAAACATCATACAAACAGACTTAATCTCTAAAGTATCTGTTGTTACTTTCATTAAAGATTCTTTTAATTTTTTATAATAAAGAAATAGGTTGAAGACAAACCATTGACAATTTAATAGGTTTAAGGGTGAATGTGACTGAATATTTTGGTTGTGCCTATTTGTCCATACCTTGGGATGGCTCCTAAATGCCTTAGAACACAATGTTAATTTCAATCCAAATGCCTTTTGGGTAATGTGTAGATTTTAATGAACGAGGGGACACCCTCATACCCTACCTAGCACATTCATCTTCTAAAAATAAAGTATTTGTAAACATTTTTGTCTATCTTCATGGCTCATCTTCTGTATTTCCTGCCTCAATCTTTCATTTGCTATCCATTAAATATTTCTGTATTTAATAAACAACCTGCAACACCAGCTCTCCTAATCTGGCCATGTTAGACCTAACATACCACTGGTAATAGATGTCTTTTGTACCTTTTTCTAGTTGACATTGAATATCTGAAATAGCATAGGTTATTGCTTGGTTTTAGTTATTCAGAGTATTGAAAACCAAATGAAAACTGGTTTAAACATTTACTACCTTTAAATGGACACACAAAAATGCAGTCTCTAAAGGTAATCAAATAGCACAACTAGAAAGCTTCATGATTCTTCCTCTATACTGTCCATTTCTTTTAAGTTACTTTTATGTAAATCTCTTTATGAATTCCTTTTTAAATATGTGTATTTGTATGAAATGAAAAGAAAGTGGAGGCAAGGGATTGATTGCACTGCTAATTTCACCCAATAATTTCAGTAGCCGGGACAATTTTGTGTGCAATTGCCTCTTACCTATTTCCTTAGTGTATGTAGAAATGAAGAGGTGAATATCAGGTGCCTTTCTTGGAGATATGTACCCATTGCTAAGTTCAAGACAAAGGATGCAGTGATAAAATGATCAAAGTTTTAAAAATCTTGATACTGGAATGATATTCTTGGTTTATATGAGATAACATTCCAAGATTCATTCTAAAATTACAATACAGTCAGGCTGCTGCTTTTTTTCTGGAAATCGTCTCTGAGCTGTTGCAGTCCACCATGGCTCATCCTCTTGGCCAACTCCGATTAGACCAGCAGCAGGGCCCTTTCCAGAATGGTCATCATCCTGTCTCCTTGAAAGTGCAGTCAGGGCAAGTCAGCCAGTTCCAGAAAGGAAAATAGACATAAATAGGGAAACCATGAGAAAAGAGAAAGGCCAAGGGCTTTATGGTGATTGGTTCCAGTTTCTTCTGTTCCCATGCTGTCCTGTTTTCAGCTTCTATGAGGCATATGTAAATTAGCTTTGTTATATATTTTAAAAGCATTAAATAACATATAAGGTTTAAGAATATCTGTATTCCTGGCTCTTTTCATGTCAAAATGAACTACAATAGTATGGCTCTCTGAAGATTCATTTCACTACTCACATGTATGCATTTCACCTTAGTTCCCCAATCCTGGTATAAGATTTTAAATAAAGAAAAAGAAAGAAATGTAAAACATTTTTCAACACATAGATGAGATGTGTTCTGGAAAGGAACAGGGTAGTACCCTGTGGCTACCCCAGAGATAAATAATTCCCCGCTTTCAAAGTTTCTCCTTGTGTTTTCCAGTCAGCATTTAGCAAGCAAGTCAGTTTATTGACTCTTATCAATTATGAGCAGACAGGTGATTATGAGCAGAGGGGTCAGAATTCACAACATCCTCCTGCCCTGCATGAAGTCAGTAAATTCTTGGAAGACAGTCATCAACACAGAAAAAAGACTTTATAATAATAACACACATAGCTCTGGACTCTTATTCTCTGTGGGTCATACTATTCTTTTTCATAATTTCAAATCCATTATTCTCTAAGGTATCTATGCATTAAGACTCATGTCCTTGAGGAGATGGGTAAGCCAAATGCCAAAGCATATTTGATGACAAGTCAGACAGATAACAATGATTTGATTAGCACTGGTTGTCATCTGTGATCTCTACAGGGCCTTTTTTCTTTCCTATTATGTAGTTTGACCAATTGTGTTGAATATTTTGAAAAATACAGTTTGATCAGTACTGCAGTGACATGCAAACTTTGATTTTTAAAACTCAATGTTTATTTTTCTTGTCTCCTCAATGAAATTACGGGCCACTTTCTCTTTCTAGCCTCCATCACACTATACTTCTCATGTAATAATTTACAATTATATAACTTGATGCCATCTGCCATTGCAGAGGAAAACTCTTTAATGCTTATCTGCTGAGAGTTATGATATTATCCTGATGATAATGTGTATATCAACCTGTTATCTGTAGGTATTCTGTATAAGGCAAAAAGTGAAAATAAAATGATGCAAAGAAAATGATGTATTGCATCTTTGACATGACATTTCCATAAAGAAATAAGTTAAATCATAAGAACTTAGTAAGTAAAAAGCAATATAGAAAATTTTTATTTTCATACAATTGTTTACTGAATGCTTAACCTGACTGAAAAAAACTGTATTAGCATCTACCTGAGAAATCATGCTTATGACTGATTCTAAAATCTAGAAAATAATTTGCAGATATAATTTCTTTAGAATTTTTAAATGAATTGATAAATTATAGCCACAATTAAAAAATATTTATAATATATATGATGAATTAAAGTTCAATTTTTCTATATATCTATAGCTTAATTATTATAGCTTATATTTTAGTAATTTCCAAACAAGAATTTTCACAGTTAAAAATCTCACTGACCTGACATTAACCACACTTTAGGAGCATATTCTTGATCATATGTCTACCTGTTTCTAGGTGGTGTTCTTCTTGTTTCAGGAATATTGTGGTTCTCTGCTTCAGGGACAGTGCTCCCTATGTTCCTAGAATAGCTTAGCCTCCCACGAAGATGTGGTAGTCCTAGAGTCTCTACAAAGCACAGGAATGCTTCCTAGGTATCTTCACCATCCTTCACCACCCTATCAAGTTGAATCAATTAGGAAAAATTATTATGTCCTCCAGATACTGCCTTATTTAGCTCAATAACTTACATTCTCATTGGTTTTAGCAGTATTACCTTTGTACCAGTTATTTATCTCTGTTCCTGAGGGACCAGAGCCAGTCACCTCTCTGTGGCCCTGAACCATTTGGATGGGTCTACACTTGTCTCCTGCAACTTTCCTGCCACGCTGGAGTTCACTTTGCCTTTCTTGAGTGATGAAGCCCATCTTATGAAATGTAGAATGAAAAATTATTATATTAGCTATGTATTACTGCACAGCAATACTGACACAAATTTAGAAGCTCAAAAAGCACCCACATATTATCTCATACTTTCTTCAGGTCAGGAGCCTTCAGTCTTAAACCTACAGCCAAGGTGTTGGCCAAGGCTGCAGTTTCTTAAGAGGTCTGTATGGGGAGAAATCTACTTCCAAACTCATGTAGTTGTTGGCAGAATTCAGTTGTTTGTAAGCTCCTGGACAAAGGTTCTCATTTTCTTGATGGTTTTTGGCAAGAGGCCATACTCAGCTCCTTGCCTTTAGAACACCGCAACCCACAGCACAGCAGCTTGCTCCTTCCAGGTAGCGAGGGAGAAAGAGTTTCTTCCCAGTATGGGTGTTACAGTTTCATGCAACATAATTATGTACATGTAATAACATATATTCTGTCACCTTTGGATTGAGGCAAGTCATCTGCCTACCACACTCAGTGGTAGCTGATAAAGATGTGAATACTGGGAGGCAGAGATCATAATGTGTATCTTAGCATCTGTCTTTTGCAAAGAACTTCATTCCCAAATAGATAGTTAAATATATTCTATATTTGGCCATATCACCTTCTTCTCAAGTTTCTTAACCTCTTGCTCTTAGGATCTTAGCTGGGTTCATTCTGGGAAGTTCCCACCACATATGCCTTTACAAGTTGGCATTGCCTGAAAGTTCACATATCTGACCTTTGAAATATTTTACAATGTGGGATGATTCCTATGAGAATGTTCCCAATATACATTTATGTTTATTCTAATTACTCTTTTAGTGGACAGATATCAGAACTATCTATGTGAATCAAACTATATTCATCATGTCTTCTTCATCATTTATTATCTCAGTCACTCACACTTTTCAGTTAAAAACAGATGTGAACCATCTGTTTTTTAATCAAAAATCCATATTAAATTATACTTTAATTCTAGTGATAAGTAGGAAAACATCTTAAATGCAATTTGACTTGTGTATATGATTTCTTCATTAGATTTACTTCCTTTTAGATATGTCAAAACCTCATTATCTTGAATGCCGATCATGTGATGAAGAGATTTAGGATTGGTATACCATATAAACTACGAAGAGCTACAGGAGCAAATTTGAATTACATAAGCATGTACTGAGGGGATCATTAAGTAATTTGGTCCATTTAACATTATATGCCCATGTGACTCTTCCATATTTTGAAGCAAGAATAAACTTAAGACAACTTTTAGATTTATTATTCATTTATCTTACCATGCCCTATGTATCAAAAGTCACTGGCTAAATATAAGAAATGTTTAGTATCTAATTACATAATCCTCAAAGACTAAAAGGGTAAAAGTAATATTGTTGTATGTTGTGGAAAATTTTACATTCTTCCCAATTTCTATGAACAAATTCATAGCCTTGGAGGGATAATTTATGCTAAGTGATTGAAAGCTTTTCTGTCAAAGACTGAATTTACCTTCTATTATCAGACAGACTAGTAAAGAACCTTATCACTGAAATGTCCTCATCGTTTAAGGCAAAATATAGGGAGATTTCTCTCCACACTCATGCGATGCCACGTCAGCCTAGCTCTGCAGTAGCAGAATCCAGGAGACACATGGGAGAAGAAAGGAGAAAGCAGACAGGTACAGCTGTGATGGTCCTCCTTTTGGTATTGTGTACTTCCCTCTGGGAAGGCCCTGCTGTGCTTTGATGCTGCCTCTATACTCTGGCTTTTTGGAGATTTCCATCATCTCTGTCACAGCCTTACATTGGTGCTAGACACACCTATCTTCTTAAATCACAGCCAAATTTCTAGCAGGGCTTTATCCATAACAGATATAAACTTATTCTGTAGAAATCATATGTTTTTCTTTTGTTTTCATATTTTTTATCATGTTATCAATATGGCATATTCCACATTGTTCAAAATACTGATCCTAGAGAAAAACAGAAGTTGAAAGAAGTGTAGGCCTAAAGCAGTAAAAGCTGGAGCAGTTTAGATGCGTAGCGAGGCGGGAGCTGGCAGATGTGACTGTGCGTTACCAGGCCCCAGGTGCGTAACTGAAAGGAACTCTGCGTGGAGCGGCCCAGCCAAGCAGGGAGACTCTGGATGGTTTCTACTACAGGCCAGAAAACGCGGAGGAGAGAAAATCTTGTGCAGTGTAGATGCCAGGGCCCAATGATCAGAAAGGGAGAAACAGCTCTCTGCATTAGATTGTGGGGAGTGGGGATTAAGGGTAATGTCAGGTATAGGCTTGTTGCTTTGTAATTCTGCCACATGCTGAGAAAAGTTGTGCCAGATACCAAATCCTCAGGTACAGAGAAATATCAGACTTCTAAAATGCTTCTGACTAAATGGATAAAGGCTACTGAAATGTTGTTGTATCCGACATTGGCTCCTATCAGGTACACATAACTTGCTGAAAGACCGGAAATAACAATGCACTTGGGGGTGCAGGGGAACAGAAGACAACACTGAGAAAGTCAAAATGAAATGAAAACACTGTTGGTTGCCTGTTTATTGAGTAAAAACTATATGGAAGGATTCCTCTACACATTGCAGATGCATCCAAGTTCTCACTTCTCACCCTCAGGCAGAAGAAGACCTCAAACTAAACAACTAAGAAAATGGTGTTTATGTTAGAAGGGAATGCATTTTAGAAGAATATTAAAGTAGCTAAAGATAATAGCCATTGAATTTGTATCTGTGGGGATAGGTCTGAAATTTTAATAGAGTGGTAGGTGTGGCCTTGAGAAGGTAACATTTGAGCACATTGGTGAGGAAGGTGACAGAGCAGCAATCAGCAACTAGGTTTCTGAAAGCAGAGCGTCACAGGCAAAGGGAGCCACATTTAGGAAGGTCCTGAGATGGGAATGTGCCTGGAGGGAAAGAGCAAGTACAGAGGCTCTGAAGTGAGAGCCCGCCGGGAGCATTCTAGAACAGCCAAGACGCTGGTGTACAATGAGCAAGCTGCTGAGTAGCAGGGGGTGAGGTCAACAATACAAGAAGAGAAAGAGTCCGGATCAGAGTAGCCCTTTTAAGCCATTGTTAACTGAGAGTTTATTGTTTGAGAAATGAAAAACTTCTGAAGGGCTTGAGAAGAGTGAAGTGATGTGACTTATGTTTTAAGTCTCACTCCAGCTGCTTTTTGGGCCATTTCTTTTCACAGCTCATCTAAACATTCTACATTTGTCATATTATTCTTATAATTAAAATTCTATTTTTTTTTCTTTTTTCTTAAGCCTAGTGCCAGAAGCTGGAACAAAAATATCATCATTTTCTGGGATTTATAGAATGGCCTGGCAACAGTAAGGTATTGTCCTTATGAAATAACAGTAGCAGTACTAATAAAATAGGACCTATGGCAGGGGTCAAGCAAATGTTACCTAATTTTGGAAAATATAATATGTGTGTCACCTGTTGGCAGCAGTGCAGTAGTAATTAACCAAACTATAAAGGAAACTTTGCAGAGAAGATAAAAGGATGTAGCTTCAACTTGCTGCTTGAAAAGGGAAATTTTTCAGACGATTGTCATATATTCCTCTTATGATCTTGAAAACCACTGAACTTCCTCAAGTAATTGTTTTGCTTTTTGTTGTTCTTTGAAGCAAATGGAAGTCACAGGCTCTGACCATAGCCCACCGTTCTTAAGGAAGTTTCCTCAGGAACATTAGTGCTCCTATGCAGATATGTGGATGATCTGCTACAACAAACCAGAAATGCCTACAGTGCTTGCAAATTACCTAGAATTCTCTCTCCATCTAAGATTATTCTTGCTTGCTTTTAATACTTCCATACTATGGAGGAAGTTGGGGTTCCTATGGCCAGAATCTTCACCTTCCCCTAAACTACTTGATGATGCAACTGGCCTGCTGCTAGGCTACTGCTTCATCACCCGTAGGCAATAAGCTATTATTGACTGAGTCACTATATAAAGAGCTCTGCCCAGTCCTCTGGGAGGAGGCAGAGATGAAGGAGGATTACAGACCTGCCGACTGTTGGATGCAGAAGTGATTCTAGTGCTCGACCTAACGCGGGGAGAACAAGCTGGGTAATAAACCCTTTCACCCCAAGAACATTCCATTGTCATTCCTTGGTCTCACTGAATCCATAGTGAACTTGCCCAGAGCTGAAACCCATTGGCAAGACACATACCAACAAAATATATCTGGCACCACATTGCGGCACATTAGTTGATATAATTGAATATCCTGGTGAAGCCACAATTTCTGTCCCAGTCATATTATTGTCAATGTTCTTGTTTTCTTGTTGGGTAGTGAGTTCAGGTGAGGGTCATTATATAACTAAACATAAATAAACCAATAAATAAATAAAAGAGGCCTATGTTTGGCCCAATAATGATATTATGCCATGAACTAAAGATCATAATTAATTCTCTTGTGTGTTACTAGGGGTGGGAAAAGTGGGTAAGAATGTGGTGTCTGTCAGGCTCCCTCACACAGGATATTAGAGAGGCATGATTCAGTATTATGTCATCTTGCCGTACTGTGCATGACAGTAAACATGCTCACTGGCACTGTGCCTGCTTTGTTCCGGAGCCCTGTAAGAAGGCTGCCCAGAAAGCTTTGCTGCTGTTTGCACGCCCCGAATAAAGTCATGCTTCCAGTTCCGTCTATGGCTGGGTTATTCTTAGGCCTGCCAGAATAGCTGTTCAATCTTCCAGGCGTGAACCACCTGTGCTTCCATGAGGTCTATTCAAGGACAAATATAAAAATATTAAAAGTTAATAAAACCATTAGACTGACCTCTGTTATTTGGTATACTGGATCCTCTCTCCCATGATTCAAAGAATGTAAAAGAACTCCAGCCAGTATTCTCTAATTTTTAAAAAGATGGTAAAAATTTAATTACTATAAAATTCACTTTGAAAATCAAGATTCTTTTGTATTCTGTATTTTCACTTATTAGGTATTTTCTATGATGAGAGACATCTCCTGAAAAAATAAAAGAAATCACTCTCCCTGAATATGTAATATATTAATTTCAGTTAGGAATTAAGTAGCAGTGCTTTTCAATAAATAGGCAATTGAAAGCCACCAAAGAAATTCATAAATTGTTAATTAACATTAACTGAGCAAACTGACTAGCATTAACAGACTAAATTAAATATGAGCTTTTGAAAAGAATAAAGATCATACCTTCCCACTTCTACCCCAGTCCTATATGGATAACTTCATAGAGTCTAATCAATTTTCGTGCATCACAATGAGTGGAGGTTTCTGAAAATTGTATATCTGAGAAAATTCTACCCTGGGTGATTAAGAACGGGGAGTGAGTATTCAGTCCATGAATTTAAGGGTACTATCACAAGAAAGTGAAAGTAACATGCTCCAGCTGGTCAGCAAGTAATTCCCTCAAGATTTTCACTTGACTGCTGGTACTACTAAATACTTTCTCATGCAAAGTCAAAGCTGCTGAGGCAAAACGAATTAAGCCCTGATTTCAACTGCAAAAGTCTCATAGGTGAATTTCATGTGGCCTATTGCTTCTGATTTAATTAGCCCTGTGGGTGATGGACAGGGTTGCCAGGCCTCCCGTCGCAGCTTCTGAGAAGAGAGGGGGATGACTATGAAAATGTCTCATTTCTTCATCGACTCACCTTGCTGTGTTACACGTGAAAACCACACAAATGTGAACACATTTGCTCGTATAGGTTTAATCAATTTATATTTTTCTATCAAGACCTTAGAGGTTCTTCTTGGTTATATGAAATATTTCTATTGTAATGTTTTTGTGCAATGTAAAGAATACTTAAAATGCTGTAATAAGGCAAGTGCTTTGTAGAAAGTGTGCAAGTAGGAAAATATAAGAAAATTCTTCCATGGTGTTTAAAGCTAAAGTTGTAAATCTATTCTACATTATTCTCTGAGTCCTAGGTTGTAAGATGAAGATAAATACTTAAGAAATGTTATCAATGGCAAAGACAAAAAAAAAGAGTATTTTTGAGTTGAAATAGTATTCAAAGATTCCCAAATAATGTCTTTTCTCAGATGGATGGGGTTAACTTGTAGGTTTGCTACATTTCAGCAATAATCAATGACTAAAAAGAAAAAGCTAGAACTGAGTACATCCAAGTCTAACAGGAGTCATTCAATTATAGGATTAACCCTCAAATAAGTGGATAAGATTACAAATTATACTTGGCAAGGGAGGGGTTGCCTGTGGACTTCATTTGAGCAAATGCTTATATCTGCAATGTCTATTGGAAGAATGATCTTATGCTGCTATGGCATTGGGCCTTCTGTGACTCAGTAGACTACAGAATTATGGTTCCCAGTGGTTCAACCAATTTGGATCAAGGTTACTACCAAAACCAAGGTTGCAAGGAACAGGATCTGGTATTTTTAAAAAGGAGGCTGGAAATCTTGGGAAAGATCTGGCCAATATTGTTGTGGTCAAGCAGCCTGTGATTCAAGGTTTGGAAACAAAACAAATGGGAGCCTAAACTGAAGGCACACAAGGGAGAGGAAAAACAGCAAGACTTGGAGATATCAGAGGCACAATGGTACAGCATGTACTATATCTAGAACTTATTTGGATATTGTTTTAAAGTTTACATAACTAAGAGTATGAACAAATGCAAAGTTTTGAGTTAGGAAAAATATCTTTATATATTTTAAAAGGGAACATCCATTGTGGTTTATCCAGTTGCAACACCAATAGAAGAAAAGGAATTAGATAATTCAGGCCTCAAGAACAATTCTTGAGTTTCAAGGTCTTGACTGTTCACAAAGTTGTCAGTATGACATTTTGGTAGCATGAAAACCTCTGGGTATCTGCTGCTCTGGTCTCAAATCTGAATGAAATCTCTGCTTGTAATATCCTGTTAAGTTGGATGAGAACTGCCTTTCTTGAATGAATAAGGCTCTTTTAATATTAGAATTATTTATAAATGAGTATGTAAATCATTAAGAAAATAAAAGTCATTGTATTTATATTTGTGCACAAAATTTCATGGTTGATATTTTATACTATTTTAGTGTTTAAGAGAATTGTGCCCACTAAAGAATCAACAGTGTAGCATCAATTTGCAGGAGAAATCAAAGAATTGATTTAAATTTAAGGTGTTAATCTAAGCTCTTTCCAAACTTGCTCATGCCATTATAACATTTTTGAGAACACAAAGGTTACCATATTCAGTCATAAGACTTCATTACATAAAAAGGGAATCAAATATATTAGATTTATAATGCAGTTTAAAATCTCTGTAGATATTAAGTCAGCAAATGAATAAAACTTTACTCCAGACCTCTCAAAGGTAAATAAAATTTGATACATTAAAATAGCACTGATGGTGAGAGGAAAAGATGGCAGCATGAGTAGGGTGGGGGAAATCTCCTCCCAAAACCATATATATTTTGAAAATACAGCAAATACAACTATTCCTAAAAGACTGACCAGAAGATACAGTACAACCAGCCAGGCTACATCTGCAAGAATCCAACATCTCATGGAAAAGGGTAAGATACAAAGCCATGACCTGGTGGGACCAGAGCACTCCCCTCACCCCAGCTCATGGGCAGGAGGAAAAAATTCAGAGTGGGGAGGGAGTGGAAGCACAGGACTGCTAAATAACCAGCCCTAGTAATCTGCCCCAGGAGCACAGACACCTATTGCATGATGCTCTGGATATTAGAGGAGTGGAAAAGCAAAATCTGAGACTAAGACTGTGAACAGGTTTTTACAGTCGGCTGCCCTGGGACAAAAGAAAAGCAGGTACTTTAAAAGTGTTAAAAGGACAAGGGTTCATCAGGAGGGCAAAATCGTCCTGGAACACTCAGCGCAGCACGCTGGAAACTTTAAGGAACTTCAGGTGCCCTAATCCCTTGGCTGGCAAAACAGCTCCAAGGCCCTCAGAGCAATAAGGAGCCTGTCGTTCCTTCCTACCCACCAGCACTGCAAGCAAACCAGCTGACCCGCCATTGCTGCAGAAGACCTGGGGAGCAGGCCTGCCTACAGAAACCACACAGCTTAACACAGAGGCTTCTCCCTGCTTGTGGCTAATCAGCCCAGACCCAGAGGCTGCTCCCTGCATGTGGTTGACTGACACAGACAGTGGATAGGGGCACAGAGTCTGGAAAGCATGAAGGGGCTCTATTCTCACAGCAGAAAATGGGCCATTCGACTGAAAACCCCACCAGTGCCCTAGGCCATCCCGAGGACTGCCCTGCCCACTGCATCTAAGGGGATTAACCCAGAGGCTAGTACCTGTGCACAGTTAACCGGCACAGAGAGCAGAGACAGGCAAGGCGACTAGCAAGCAGGAAGGGACTTTGCTCTCCCAACTGATACACATGCCACTCACCAACAACTACTTCCATTGTCATAAAAAGGCAAAAGAACCTTATTCAGTCCAAAATCCCTCAAACAGCAGAGAGAGGACTTGGTGAGGCTTAAGTCACTAATCTTCCTGAAAAATAATTCAAAATAAAAGTCATAAGCATGCTGATGGAGCTACAGAGAAATATTCAAGAGCTAAGGGATGAATTCAGGAGGGAGATAACAGAAATGAAACAAACAATGGAAGGATTTAAGAGTACACTGGATGAAGTGGAAGAGACTGTTAATGGAATAGAAATCAGACAACAAGAATACAGAGAATCTGAGGCAGAGAGAGAAAGATAGATCTCTAGGAATGAGAGAATATTAAGAGAACTCTGTGACCAATCCAAATGGAACAATATTTGCATTATAGGGGAACCAGAAGAAGAAGGGAGAGAAAAAAGGGATATAAAGTGTCTTTGAAGAAATAATTGGTGAAAATTTCCCAAATCTGGGGAGGGAAATGGTCTCATAGTCCATGGAAGTCCACAGATCTCCCAACATAAAAAGACCCAAGAAGGACAACACCAAGACATATAATAATTAAAATGGCAAAATCAAAGACAAGGATGGAGAATTAAAAGCGGCCAGAGAGAGAAAAATGAACACCTACAAAGGAAAAGACAGCAGGCTATCATCAGACTTTCAGCAAAAACCTTACAAGCCAGTAGGGAATGGCATGATATATTCAATGCAATGAAACAGAAGGGCCTCGAACCAAGAGCACGGTATCCATCAAGATTATCGTTTAAATTTGAAGGAGGGATTAAAAAATTCACAAGCAAAAGTCGAGGGAATTTACCTTTCAAACCATCTCTACAGTATATTTTAAAGGGACTACTCTAGACGGAAGTATGCCTAATGCTAAATAGCTGTCACCAGAGGAAATAAAACCACAGCAAAGGAAGTAGACCAACTAAATACTAACTAAATGCAAAATAAAATCAGCTATCCACAAAGTTAGTCAAGGGAAACACAGAGAGTACAGAATAAAACACCTAACATATAAGGAGTGAGCAGGATAAAAAAGAAGGGAGAGAAATAAAGAATCATCAGACTGTGTTTATAATACTGTAGTAAATGCATTAAGTTAGACAGATAGTAAAGAAGCTGCCTTTGAACATTTGGTAACCACGAATCCAAAGTTTGCAATGGCAATAAGTACATATCGATCAAACATCACCCTAAATGTAAATGGACTGAATGCACTAATCAAAATACAGAGTCACTGAATGGATAAAAAACAAGACCCATCTATATGCTGATTACAAGAAACTCACTTCAAACCTAAAGACATACAGAGATAAAAGAGAAGGGATGGAAAAAGATATTTCATGCAAACAATAGGGTGAAAATAGCGGGTGTTACAGTACTTGTATCAGACAATATAGACTTCAAAACAAAGAAAGTAACTAGAGAAAAAGAAGGACATTACATAATGATAAAGGGGTCAATCCAACAAGAGGATATAACCATTAAAAATATCTATGCACCCAACACAGGAGCAACTACATTTGTGAAACAAATACTAACAGAATAAAGGAGGAAATAGAATGAAATGCATTCATTTTAGACTTCAAAACACCACTCCCTCCAAAGGACAGATAAACCAGACAGAAAATAAGTAAGGACACAGAGGCACTGAACAGCACATTAAAACAGATGGATCTAACGGACATCTATAGAACATTCCACCCAAAAACAGCAGGATACACATTCTTCTCAAGTGCACATGGAACATTTTCCAGAATAGACCACAAACCAGGCCACAAAAAGAGCCACAGTACATTCAATAAGATTGAAATTGTACCAACCAGCTTCCCAGAACACAAAGGAATAAAACTAAAAATAAATTGTACAAAGAAAACAAAAAATCCCACAAATACATGCAGGCTTAACAACATCCTCCTAAATAATCAATGGATCAATAACCAAATTAAAACAGAATCAAGCAAAATATGGAAACAAATGAAAACAACAGAACAATGGCCAAAATTCTGTGGGACACAGAAAAGCAATTCTAAGTGGAAAGTATGTAGCAATCCAGGCCTATTTAAAGAAGGAAGAACCATCCCAAATGAATAGCCTAAATTCACAGTTATTGAAACTGGAAGGGAAGAAGAAAGTGAGGCCCAAAGTCAGTAGAAGGAGGGACATAATGAAGATCAGAGAAGAAATAAATAAAATTGAGAAGAATAAAAAATAGAAAAAAATTAATGAAACCAAGAGCTCGTTCTTGAGAAAACAAACAAAATAGATAAACCCCTAGCCAGATTTATTAAGAAAAAAAGATAATCTACACACATAAACAGAATCAGAAATGAGAAAGGAGAAATCATTATGGACCCCACAGAAATACAAAAAATTATCAGAGAATACTATGAAAAACTATATGCTAACAAACAGGGTAACCTAGAAGAAATGGACAACTTTCTAGAAAAATACAACCTTCCACGACTGACCCAGGAAGAAACAGAAAATCTAAATGGACCAATTACCAGCAGTGACATTGAAATGGTAATCAAAAAACTACCTAAGAACAAAACTCCCAGATCAGATAGATTCACTGCTGAATTTTGAGACATTTTGTATTTGGTTTGCTAATATTTTGTTGAGTATATTTGTATCTATGTTCATCAGGGATATTGGTTTGTAATTTTCTTTTTTTGTGGTGTCTTTGCCTGGTTTTGGTATTAGAGTGATGCTGGCCTCATAGAATAAGTTTGGAAGTATTCCCTCCTCCTCTACTTTTTGAAAACTTTAAGGAGGATGGGTATTATATCTTCATTAAATGTTTGATAAAATTCAGCAGCGAAACCATCTCGTTCAGGAGTTTTGTTCTTAGGAAGTTTTTTTGACTTCCAATTCAATTTCTTTTGCTGGTAATTCGTCTATTCAGATTTTCTGTTTCTTCCTGAGTCAGCCTTGGTAGATTGTATTTTTCTAGTTGTCCACTTCTTCTAGGTTAGCATATAATTCTTCATAGTATTCTCTCGTAATTCTTTGTATTTCTATGGTGTCCCATGCAGCAAGCTCTGTGCAAACCCCACCTCTTCAGCAGCGAAGCCTCTCAGACCGCGTTCCTTTCCCTTTTCCCATTGTGGCCGGGTGTGGATCCCCAACTCCACATACAGCCAGAATCTGTCTCTCAAGCACTCCGCCTGTCTTAGATCCCCATCCTCCAGAGCACCACACAATGTAGGTTTCTGTTTGCAAAGCAGATCTCCAGGGCTAGGTGTTCAGCAGTCCCAGGCTTCCACACTATCTCCCTGTTCTGTTTCTCTTCCTCCTACCAGTGAGCTGGGGTGGGGGAAGGGCTTGGGTCCTGCCTGATCAAGGCTTTCATACGTTACCCTGTTTTGTGAGATCTGCTCTGTTTGTGAGGTATGTATGCAGTCTGGTGCAGCCTTCTTTCCTGTTGCTGTTTTAGGGTTAGTTGTATTAACTATATTTTCACACTATCTGTGGTTTTGGGAGGAGTTCTCTGTCTCATCTCTCACACCGCAACCTTGAATCTCCCAACATAATTTTTAACAGCGAGAAGCTGAAGGAACATCATAGCAGGAGACTCACAGACTCCAAGAAGTGACTAGTGATTACCGAAGGGGAGGGTTGTAGGAAGGCAGGTGGGGAGGGAGAGAGAAGAGGATTGAGGGGCATTATATTTAGTACACATGTTGTGGTTTCACAGGGAAAACAGTGTAGCACAGAGAAGGCAAACGGTGAATCTGAGACTTCTAACCACACTGATGGACAGTGACTGCATTGGGCTATGGGAGTGGATTTGATAATATGGGTAAAAGTAGTAACCATATTGTTTTTTTCATGTGAAACCTTCAGAAGAGTATATATCAATAATAACTTAATAAAAAAAATTTTTTTAATGAGCTCACGTGTCTCAACAAACAAAAAGCAAATAACCCGATTAAAAAATGGGCAGAGGATCTGAACAGACACTTCTCCAAAGAAGAAATTCAAATGGCCAACAGGCACATGAAAAGATGCTCCACATCGTTAATCATCAGAGAAATGCAAATTAAAACCACAATGAGTTGTGGAAAGCAGTATGGACGTTCCTCAAAAAACTCAAAATCGAAATACCATTTGACCCAGGAATCCCACTCCTAGGAATTTACCCTAAGAATGCAGCAGCCCAGTTTGAAAAAGACAGATGCACCCCTATGTTTATTGCAGCACTATTTACAATAGCCAAGAAATGGAAGCAACCTAAGTGTCCATCAGTAGATGAATGGATAAAGCAGATGTGGTACATATACACAATGGAATATTATTCAGCCATAAGAAGAAAACAAATCCTACCATTTGCAGTAACATGGATGGAGCTAGAGGGTATTATGCTCAGTGAAATAAGCCAAGCCGAAAAAGACAAATATCAAATGATTTCACTCATATGTGGAGTATAAGAACAAAGAAAAAATACTGAAGGAACAAAACAGCAGCAGACTCAGAGAACCCAAGAACGGACTAATAGTTACCAAAGGGAAAGGGACTGGGGAAGATGGGTGGGAAGGGTGGGATAAGAGGGAAAAAGGGGCATTACGATTAGCAGACATAATGTTGGGGGGCACGGGGGAACTGT
Organism: Smutsia gigantea; assembly: GCA_032199065.1. Classification (NCBI taxonomy): domain Eukaryota; kingdom Metazoa; phylum Chordata; class Mammalia; order Pholidota; family Manidae; genus Smutsia; species Smutsia gigantea. The sequence continues at coordinate 33,308 of JAVSCE010005229.1, forward strand.
ATGGCTCAGAGAAGACAAGTGGTGATTCTGTAGCATCTCGTTACACTGATGGACAGTGACGGTAATGGGGTTGGTGAGGGGGACCTGATGAAGGGGTAGTTTAATAACCATAATATTGCACATGTAATTGTAGATTAATGATACCAAAATAAATTATATTAAAAAAAAAGAATGCTAGGGGAAAAAAAAAAACCACAATGAGATATCACCTCATACCAGTTAGGATGGCTGCCATCCAAAAGACAGACAACAACAAATGTTGGAGAGGATGTGGAGAAAGGGGAACCCTTCTACACTGCTGGTGGGAATGTAAATTATTTCAACAATTGTGGAAAGCAGTATGGAGGTTCCTCAAAAAACTAAAAATAAAAATACCATTTGACCCAGGAATTTCACTCCTAGCAATTTACCCTAAGAATGCAGGAGCCCATTTTGAAAAAGACATATGCACCCCTATGTTTATCGCAGCACTATTTACAATAGCCAAGAAGTGAAAGCAACCTAAGTGTCCATCAGTAGATGAATGGATAAAGATGATATGGTACATATACACAATGGAATACTATTCAGCCATAAGAAGAAAACAAATCCTACCATTTGCAACAACGTGGATGGAGCTAGCGGGTATTTTGCTCAGTGAAATAAGCCAGGTGGAGAAGACAAATACGAAATGATTTCATTCATCTGTGGAGTATTAGAACTAAGAAAAAACTGGAAGAACAAAATGGCAGCAGACTCACAGAACCCAAGAAGATACTAGCAGTTACCAAAGGGAAAGGGACTGGAGAGGGTGGGTGTGAAGGGATGGATAAGGGGAATAAAGGCATTACAATTAGCACACATAATATACGGGTGGCACGGGGAAGTCACTATAGCACAAAGAAGACATGTAGTGACTCTATAGCATCTTACTACACTGATGGACAGTGACTGTAATTGGGTATGTGGTGGGCACTTGATAATGGGGTAATCTAGTAACCACAGTGTTGCTCATTTAATTGTATATTAATGATACCAAAATTTTTAAAAAGTAAAAAAAAACTCTATAAGTATACAGTGACAAGGCAAAAATTCTGAAATGTCCTCAATTAAGTGACATAGCCTGGAGAATGAGAGAGAGAGAGAGAGAGAGAGAGCAAAGGGAAAGTCATCAGTTGATTACCCTGGGCAGTCACTAACCAGAAACTCTATGTTCCTGAAGTTATTTCAGCAATCATCTAGAAGACACCTTCAACAACCAGTCTGCAAGCTTTCTGTGTGAACCAACCAACTATCCCCAGATTTTCCCAGCTTGGCATTAGCCCACTTTCCTTATCTGTAGCCAATGTGAATTTAATAAACTTTCTTTCCTTGAGACCCCCTCAAAAAAAAAATTGCACCAAATGACTGCTTTTTTAAGTTTAATTAATTAAAATATAGTTGTTTATACCAAACCAAAATCTTAAAATTTCCTTCTGCATACAAAAGTCATCCTTACAGATATTTTAAAAATTCATATCATCAAGGAAAAGACATACAAGTCATGTATGTTTCCACACTTACAGTATTCTTGAAAATCAAATATCAGGTTTCTGTCATCTAGTTGGTAGGCCTAGATAGCAGTTTTCTGACAGCTTTTGATGTCATATAATAGCAGAAGTGAATCTTCAGTTATAATAATACATCAGGATCTGATAAAGGCAAGTACCTGTAACTCACCACCACTCCCACTACACATACACATTTCAAGGGTCTTTTCATTATCTTCCTTTAGTCAATGAAATGAAAAGGGCATAGCTTCTTATACAGATACCTCTGCTATTAGTACTTCTGTTTAAAAGAAAGTTCATTACAAAGTAGAGAAGAATTCATATGAAGAAATATCTACAAAATCTTTAATAACTAAAAAAATGTACCTTAAATAATTCAGATTATCCTGTATTTGTTTAGTGAAAATAGATATTATTCAGTTGAAATATTGGTTAGTTGTTTCACTTTTATTTTCATCTGCAAATCATAAACTTTTTCCTCTGAATAATGTAAAATTTTGGATTTAAAATAATTGTATTTTTTTAGAGGAACTTTAACATGGTAAAACAAGTTCTGAAATCCTTAAAGGCAATTTTTAAAAAATAAAGCTTGTATATATTCTGTTTTTGATCTATTTTTCTTAAGTATTAATGTTCTTGAGATAACTTTTTTTTAATGCATTCACATAATCTAAAGAGAAAAATAAAGGAAAAATGCGTTGGTTAAAATGTTATTGTCATTTTTAAAAAACAAGTATTAAAAAGGTGGCCTAACTGTGTTTAGACCTTTTGTGCTTGCAATATTAAAAATAGTTGAGCCTAAAATTTTGTATGTAACCCCTTTTAAAAAGTCAAAATAAAATGTAATCAATTGCATTTTTTTAGCAAAAGAATGAATTTATAACCCTTTGAAAACATGGCTATTTATTGCATGAACTAATTTTTCTGTTTTTTAGTTCAGTCTGCTTTCTTTTAGTTTAGTATACTTAAATATTCTTTTCAATGTTAAAAAATATCTTTAAATGTTTTACATGTACTGCTAATTTGATAAATAAAATAATTGAAAAATTCACTTAGAAGTTATGCTAACATTAAGTAGTGACAGATAATTACTATCTTTCTCCCAAATCCATTTTTTACCTACATTTTTTTATTAATACACAAATTGAGGGTGGACAGGAAAATGACAGGGATTTCTCCTGATTCTTTCGTCTGAAGCAGAAATCAGTGTCCCGTGGTTCCAAATAGTAGCCTAGTCAAATAGGAAAGAGCTTATATAAGATGCCATTCAGGAGGCTGCTTCTTTCTTCTATCGTTCTGAGAATGCTTTCATATTAAGTCAAAATCAAACACAACTCCACACAAGCAAAAAAACAAATGCACACCCAACGTACAAAAAGTCCAGAAGCCATAATTATGCATCTACTAGATACAGTAACTTTTTTAACTGTAAAGAAATTACTTTTAAGCTAATATTCATGCTGCTGTTTATTAACATTAAAATCTATGTTTTCAGTAGGGCTCATATCTGTGAAACTCAGAACACAACATAGGTACTGCTCATTGTTTTGATGCCATAATTGTGATATATGAAGGGCAAGTATTTTCCCATCCTAATGATAAGACAAAAGTGTAAAACCAAATTATTTTGTCCATGTGACTAAAGAAATAATCACAATTAGAAATTCTTGTCTTGACTTACTTTGTATACTTCATCTAGATAAAGTAATACTTACAAGTACTATTGTAACTATGGATTATTTCTTATGTACCCAGTCCAGCACCGTGCACTTTACATGAGCCATCTTATTAAACTTTCACAAAAATCATGTAAGGGAATTACTGCTCTCAGCCCCATTTTACTGATGAGAAACAGTACTGAAGAGTAAAATGTGTCATCAAGTTCAACAGCAGCTGTAGGTGGCAGAGCCATGACTCAAACCAGGCAATCTATTGTCAAAATCCACTCACCTGACACTCCTCAGTGGCTGTAATAGACTGAACTGTGACCTCCCAAAACTCGTATTTTGCAACCTTAAACTCCAATGTGACTGTATTTGGAGATGGGGCCTTCAAGTAGATAATTAAATTTAAATAAGGTCATAAGGGTGGGTCATGATCCAATAGGACTGTTTCCCTTTAAGAGTAATAGACACAGGAGAGCCCTCGCATAGAGGGTACTTGTGCTTGTGAGGACACCACGGAAAGGCAGTTTCACCAGAAACAAATCCTTTGGCACCTTGATCCTCACCTCCCAGCCTGCAGATCTGTGAGAAAATAAACTGTTGTTTAAGCCGTGCTGTCTGTGAAGTTTTGTTAGGGCAGTCCCAGCAGACTAAATACATTGGCATCTGGTTCACTAATTCAATGCTAAGGTCTTCTGATTTTTGGTTCTCCCCAAGCTGTCTTTAGGATATATATTCTTATCAGAAAACAGTTGTCTTTACACTCCCTGTTCCTTCTCCTCTTTTTTTTTTCATTATTGTAAGCTAAGGAAACACTTGAAGGCTGTTCATGATTTGTGCTGTTGCAATGAGTTGGGAAGAAACTCTTTATTTTTTGCTCATTGAACCTGAAGGTACTTATGCTACAAAAGGCATTCTTTCTTTTGGTTGTCTGTGTCTCTACTCTGTGTTATACATCAAGTGTCTTCCCCACTGTTGGTCATGCCTCAAAGAGCAGTATTAGTAGCAGCAGATGTCACAAGAGAAATACTGACAATGAAACAGGCAGCCAAGCCAGCATGTAATGGCTCAAACCAAAGGGAGTGTTAGTGGCTAAATTGTTACTATTAATTTTTTGAATATTTAATTTGCCCACAATTTCAAGTAACAGTTATGTTCCTACTCTTCTGCCCAGCCATGCATGTATATTATCTGCGTGAGCCTGACTTAGAATACATATGTGTGTTCATATGCACCAGCATTCTGGACTTCCACTATTATCATTAAATATCTCCCTGGGGGGCTGTGAGGGCAGAAACAACCCTCAAGAGGACATTCTGAATTTTATATCTCTGAGTAGCACAATGCACAGTCCTAAGATTAATGTGATGCAGTTCTCAGGATCCTTGTAGTGAAACTGACTCTCTGGAAGAGAGTATTATTTATGCATTTTATGCTACCTTCTTAAATGGGAAAGAGAGAGAAAGGCTTGAGAACTTGTAAACTAAAATCAATACAGATAATAATTTCTCCCGCCAAAGAGGTTGGGATGTCTCTGTTTATTTCATAGATGTTTTTGTGGATGACACTTACCCCTATCCTTTTCACTAAATGACTTTGTGCTTTGTGTTTCTTCCCTCTTTTCCTTTTTTTGCTCTACAATATCTCATTTTTTTGCTTTACTTTTCTATCTCCCACATAGAAAATCATGTTGGATTTCATGATTACTTGACTAAATAACATCACTGGAACAGGTGCAGGAGGAGGCAGGAGCCCATTTATTTCACAGTGTGAGAGTGATAGCGCAATATTCAGAAGATAGCAATAATAGAGTACATAGATTACCCTTTTTTCCATACACAATCATTATTTGAAAAATTTCATCCCTAATAGTGTCTTTTTTAGGGTGTTCTAAAATAGTATTAGAGGAACTGACATCTATAGAGATGTTTATAAACATTAAAAAAAATTCACTACTCTTATAAAGCAAAATTCAATATAATCAGCAATTAAAAAAAAACATCCAAAAGGATTGGGCAATTGAAATTGGGTATTTCCTTGGCTTAATTCCATATCTGTGTTAGAATGAGACTCTATTCTTAAAGACATATCTAACTATTGTTAATGTTCTGCATGAATTATGACTTTCCTTTAAAATACAGAATAAACCTCTGTGTTTCTTCCTTTGTGGCCTAAGCCATAAAGAACATAAAATTCATTCTGACAAGTTTATTAGCCAAATATTTTTGTTTCTATCAAATTAAATAGTTTGCTAAATCTATATAGACTCTAAATGTTTTTATATTAATTTACTCAGACTTTTCTTCATCCTTTTAAATTCCTAGGGCATTTCCTTCATATGAGAATCAGAGAAATGCTTTTTTCAGGAAATACTGTAGACTTGTGGCTGAAATAATTCGCATTTTTTTGATGGATATAGATTGAGGGTAATGACTAGTGACAATTGTGATCCATCACACCAGGTAACTCTGCCTCAAAGCCAGTTAGACATGTTCATTTCAGTCCACCTGACAGAGACATTCCAAACATGTTGCTAATTATGTTAATGAATTGGGGAATGGAAAATTTCCGCCCGTATTTGTATTACTCTTTATGCTGGTGATCATGAATGTTTTTAACAGGAATGGAAAATTCATTTTATAACCACAGTCTATAATGCAAAACAATTCGTCAATTAGGAAAAAGAAATTACCAAATTTTATCACACATTATGTAGAAGGACATAGTCATTGTATTCTAGAATTTTACATTCTTGCAATTATTAGTATCAGAACAGACTATTTAACCACCTGAAATGCATTAATTGTGCAGATATTGTACAACATGCTTTGCTTTAATGATTCTGGCTATGTCAAAGAAAATTATAATATGAACATCATTTAAAAATCTTATGAAGATGAGATCTTCAGTTTATTCAAAATAATGCTGGTTATACCATTGTCATTGAGTTGAGTGATAAATCAGAAGATACAAAATCTTCACTCTGTTTCCTTTTCCCTTAACCATAATTTAGATAGAATTCCTGCATTTTATTTCACTATCACTAGAAGAGGGTTTTATTTCGGTAATTATTACCATGAATTTCACATTAAGTAAATATGTTCCAATTTACATGTGCCTTTAGTTGTATGCACTATTTTAATAGACATCACCATATATTATTTTGGTTATTTATTCACTAACATGGAAAATTAATAATTCCATTTGTGGCATAAAATACAATGTGAGACTATAAATAATTTTACACTAAATATGAGATATATGTCTTCGATAAAGGCTTTTTTAATATTTGCCGCTGCTACTTATATCTCAAGATATCCCAATGTCTTGGATCAAAGGTATGGATGGGGTGTGGAGAGGGCCTAAATTTTGTGGTCATATTCATTGATAATAATAGTAGCAAATAGTTTATTGTTGTATAAAATTGGTAAGATTTCAAATTATTTCCTTGTTTAATCTCAATAGGTAAAATATCAAAAATTTTCTCATCTTCATCTTTAGGGATAAAACATGGCTTTCTCTTACATTCATTAAGAACTCTAAATTGAAGAAGAAAGGAAAAATTCTTTAATGTATGTCTCAGGTGGTTAACAAAATAACTATAGTACCATTAACATAATTACTGGTGACACACGGTTTCATTAATTTTTCTCTTATAGTAGAGACTGATAAAATGAGGGATAAAAATTGACATGCAAAAGAATTCTGCATGGCAATGAAATCAAGTGGATCAAGGAGAAAAATGTGCTTGTGAAAAATTGCAAGTATCAAGAAAACAGTGTGTAATTGTAAATAATAAAAAATCAATTAACATAAAGAAGTTACTTTATCCCATGGCACAGTGAAAAATCTTGATGAGAAAAAGTGAAAATTATAATTAAAAACACCATATGATGAAAACAGTGTCTACAGGGTTATCATCACGTAGTGTCTTACAAGGTGTGCTAATCACGAGTTGTCATTCAACTTCAAGCTGTCACTCTGTACCCTTTTCCTGGTGTTAAAGTGAGGATTCTGCAATTCATGCTTCCAGTTTGCTGGTAGCCTTCCTGTTATTTTCCATCAAGGAGAACTAGAGGAAGACAAAGATAGTAGGGGAAGAAGAGAGTTGCTCCTTCCTGTTTGCCTCCTAAGGGTCTGCAGTCTTCCAGAACAGTGGTTCTTGTGAGCCCGAGGAGCACTCCAGCTACACTTCCTGGGGCAGCAGCGGCTCCTTTCTGTAACAGCAGCGCAGTCCACTTTGCCCTGTTTCCAGTACTTGCAGAACCATCCTTATCTATTCCCCTTGGAGACATCAACTCCAGCTGAGAAAGCAGAGTCCTTTCCTTGGAGGTCTGAGGAGTCTCAACCCAGTTTTTTAGTGTGAACTAGGAAGAGAAAAGGCTTCCTGAAGTTGTGACACCTGGGTCTCTTATCTTTACAGTCACCTAGTTAGTGACTATATACTTAGGAAAAGCAATATTTTTATTTATTTTATTGAAATATATTTCACAATTAAAAATTGTATATACTTAAGATGTAAAATTTGATGAATTGACACCCATATATATTTGAAAGTAATTATCACATTCAAATGAATTAGCATATCCATTGCTTCCGATAGTTATCACATTTTTGTGGGTGTGTGGTGAGAAACTTAAGATCTATCTTTTTTTATAATTTATTTTGGTATCCTTAATCTACAATTACATGTGCAATATTATGGTTATTAAACTACCCCCTTCATCAGGTCCCCCACACCAACCCCATTACAGAACCCCATTACAGTCACTGTCCATCAGCATAGTGAGATGCTATAGAATCACTACTTGTCTTCTCTGAGTTGTACAGTCCTCCCCATGCCCCCCACAACATTACACCTGCTAATCATAATGCCCATTTTTCCCACTTATCCCTCCCTTCCCACCCCTCTTCTCCAGTCCCTTTCCCTTTGGTAACTATTAGTCCGTTCGTGGGTTCTGTGAGTCTGCTGCTGTTTTGTTCCTTCAGTTTTGTTCTTGGTTCTTATACTCGACATGTGAGTGAAATCATTTGATACTTGTCTTTTTCAGCTTGGCTTATTTCACTGAGCATAATACCCTCAAGCTCCATCCATGTTGTTGCAAATGGTAGGATTTGTTTTCTTCTTATGGCTGAATAATATTCCATTGTGTATATGTACCACATCTTCTTTATCCATTCATCTACTGATGGACACTTAGATTGCTTCAGTTTCTTGGCTATTGTAAATAGTGCTGCAATAAACATAGGGGTGCAAATGTCTTTTTCAAACTGGGCTGCTGCATTCTTAGGGTAAATTCCTAGGAGTGGGATTCCTGGGTCAAATGGTATTTCTATTTTGAGTTTTTTGAGGAACCTCCATACTGCTTTCCACAATGGTTGAACTAATTTGCATTCCCACCAGCAGTGTGGGAGGGTTCCCTTTTCTCCACATCCTTGTTGTTTGTGTTTTGGATGTTGGCCATCCTCACTGGTGTGAGGTGATATCTCATTGTGGTTTTAATTTGCATTTCTCTGATGATTAGGGATGCGGAGCATCTTTTCATGTGCCTGTTGGCCATCTGAATTTCTTCTTTAGAGAAGTGTCTATTCATGTCCTCTGCCCATTTCTTAATTGGATTATTTGCTTTTTGTTTGTTAAGGTGCGTAAGTTCTTTATATATTTTGGATGTCAACCCCTTATCGGATACATCATTTATGAATATATTCTCCCATACTGTAGGACTTCTTTTTGTTCTACTGATGGTGTCCTTTGCTGTACAGAAGCTTTTCAGCTTGATATAGTCCCACGTGTTCATTTTTGCTTTTGTTTCCCTTGCCTGGGGAGATATGTTCATGAAGAAGTTGCTCTTGTTTATGTCCAAGAGATTTTTGCCTGCTTTTTTTTTTTGAGGTTTATGGTTTCATGACTTACATTCAGGTCTTTGATCCACCTTGAGTTTACCTTTGTGTATGGGGCTAGACAGTAGTCCAGTTTCATTCTCTTACATGTAGCTGTCCAGTTTTTCCAACACCACCTGCTGAAGAGGCTGTCATCTCCCCATTGTATATCCAGGGCTCCTTTATCAAATATTAATTGACTGTACATTTTTGGTTTAATATTTGGATTTTCTATACTGTTCCACTGGTCTGTGGATGTGTTTTTGTGCCAATACCAAATTGTCTTGATTACTGTGGCTTTGTAGTAGAGCCTGAAGTCAGGGAGCATAATTCCCCCTGTTTTATTCCTCCTTCTCAGGATTGCTTTGGCTATTCGGGGTCCTTTGTGGTTCCATATGAATTTTAGAATTATTTGTTCCAGTTCATTGAAGAAAGCTGTTGGTAGTTTGATAGGAATTGCATTGAATGTGTAGATTGCTTTAGGTAGTATAGCCATTTTGACAATATTTATTCTTCCTAGCCAAGAGAATGGGATGCATTTCCATTTGTTAGTATCTTTAATTTCTCTTAGGAGTGTCTTGTGGTTTTCAGAGTACAGGGCTTTCACTTCCTTCATTAGGTTTACTCCTAGGTATTTTATTCTTTTTGATGCAATTGTGAATGGAATTGTTTTTCTGATTTCTCTTTCTGTTAGTTCATCATTAGTGTATAGGAAAGCAACAGATTTCTGTGTGTTAATTTTGTATCCTGCAACTTTGCTGAATTCAGATATTAGTTCTAGTAGTTTTGGAGTGGAGTCTTTAGGGTTTTTTATGTACAATATCATGTCATCTGCAAATAGTGACAATTTGACTTCTTCTTTACCAATCTGGATGCCTTGTATGTCTTTGTTTTGTCTGATTGCCGTGGCTAGGACCTCCAGTACTATGTTGAATAACAGTGGAGAGAGTGGGCATCCCTGTCTTGTTCCCGATCATAGATGAAAAGCTTTCAGCTTCTCGCTGTTAAGTATGATGTTAGCTGTGGGTTTGTCATATATGGCCTTTATGATGTTGAGGTACTTGCCCTCTATACCCATTTTGTTGAGAGTTTTAATCATGAATGGATGTTGAATTTTGTCAAATTCTTTTTCAGCATCTATGGAGATGATCATGTGGTTTTTGTTCTTCTTTTTGTTGATGTGGTGGATGATGTTGATGGATTTTTGAATGTTGTACCATCCTTGCATCCCTGGGATGAATCCCACTTGATCGTGGTGTATGATCCTCTTGATGTATTTTTGAATTCGGTTTGCTAATATTTTGTTGAGTATTTTTGCATCTACGTTCATCAGGGATATTGGTCTGTAATTTTCTTTTTTGGTGAGGTCTTTGCCCGGTTTTGGTATTAGAGTGATGCTGGCTTCATAGAATGAGTTTGGAAGTATTCCCTCCTCTTCTATTTTTTGGAAAACTTTAAGGAGAATGGGTGTTATTGCTTCTCTATATGTCTGGTAGAATTCAGAGGTGAATCCGTCTGGTCTGGGGATTTTGTTCTTGGGTAGTTTTTTGATTACCAATTCAATTTCATTGCTGGTGATTGGTCTGTTTAGTTTTTCTATCTCTTGCTTGGTCAGTCTTGGGAGGTTGTATTTTTCTAAGAAGTTGTCCATTTCTTCTAGGACTTCCAACTTGTTAGCATATAGATTCTCATAATATTCTCTTATAATTCTTTGCATTTCTGTGGGGTCCATTGTGATATTTCCTTTCTCATTTATGATTCTGTTTATGTGCGTAGATTCTCTTTTTCTCTTAATGAGTCTGGCTAGGGGTTTATCTATTTTGTTTATTTTTTCAAAGAACCAGCTCTTGGTTTCACTGATTTTTTCAACTGTTTTATTCTTCTCAAATTTATTTATTTATTCTCTGATCTTTATTATGTCCCTCCTTCTGGTGACTTTGGGCATCATTTGTCCTCTTTTTCCAATTTCAGTAATTGTGTCTTTAGACTATTCATTTGGGAATGTTCTTCCTTCTTTAATAGGCCTGGATTGCAATATACTTTCCTCTTAGAACTGCCTTTGCTGCGTTCCACAGAAGTTGTGGCTTTGTGTTGTTGTTGTGATTAGTCTCTATATATTCATTGATTTTTTTTTGATTTGGTCATTAACCCATTGATTAATTAGGAGAATGTTGTTAAGTCTCCATGTATTTGTGAGCCGTTTTGGTTTCTTTCTAAAATTTATTCCTAGTTTTATACCTCTGTGATCTGAGAGGTTGGTTGGTAGAATTTCAATATTTTTGACTTTACTGAGGTTCTTTTTGTGGCTTAGTATGTGGTCTATTCTGGAAAATGTTCCATGTGTACTTGAGAAGAATGTGTATCCTGTTGCTTTGGGGTGTAGAGTTCTGTAGATGTCTGTTAGTTCCTTCTGTTCTAGTGTGTTGTTCAGTGCCTTTGTGTCCTTACTTATGTTCCGTCTGGTTGATCTGTCCTTTGGAGTGAGTGGTGTGTTGAAGTCTCCTAAAATGAATGCATTGCTGTCTATTTCCTCCTTTAATTCTGTTAGTATTTGTTTCACATATGCTGGTGCTCCTGTGTTGGGTGCATATATATTTAAAATGGTTATATCCTCTTGCTGGACTGACCCCTTTATCATTATGCAATGTCCTTCTTTATCTCTTGCTACTTTCTTCATTTTGAAGTCTATTTTGTCTGAAACAAGTACTGCAACACCTGCTTTTTTCTTTGTTGTTTGTATGAAATATCTTTTTTCATCCCTTCACTTTTAGTCTGTGTATATCTTTGGGTTTGAGGTGAATTTTTTGTAGGCAGCATATAGATGGGTCTTGCTTTTTTATCTATTCTATTATTCTGTGTCTTTTGATTGGTGCATTCAGTCCATTTACATTTAGGGCCATTATTGATAGATATGTACTTATTGCTATGGCTGGCTTTAGATTTGTGGTTACCAAACGTTCAAGGGTTGCTTCTTTACTATCTGACAATCAAACTTAACTTTCTTGTTAAGTTATTGTAAACACCGTTTGATGTTTCTTTATTTCTCTCCATTCTTATTCTTCCTCCCCCATTCTTTATATACTAGGTGTTTTATTCTTTGCCTTTAGTTAGTATTTGGATGGTCTGTTTTCTTTGCTATGATTTTATTTTCTCTGGTGACATCTTTTCAGCCTTAGGAGTGCTTCCCTCTAGAGCAGTCCATTTAAGATATCCTGTAGAGGTAGTTTATGGGAGACAAACTCTCTCTACTTTCGTTTGTCTGGAAATTGTTTAATCCCTCCATCATATTTAAATGATAGTCATGCTGGCTACAGTATTCTTGGTTCAAGGCCCTTCTGTTTCATTACGTTAAATATATCATGCCATTCTCTTCTGGCCTGTAAGGTTTCTGTTGAGAAGTCTGATGATAGTCTGATGGGTTTTCCTTTGTAGGTGATCTTTTTTCTCTCTCTGGCTGCCTTTAATACTCTGTCTTTATCTTTGATATTTGCCATTTTAAGTATTATGTGTCTTGGTGTTGTCTTCCCTGGGTCCCTTGTGTTGGGAGATCTGTGGGCTTCCATGGACTGTGAGACTATTTCCTTCCCCAGCATGGGAAATTTTTCAGCAATTATTTCTTCAAAGACCCTTTTATCCTTTTGTCTCTCTCTTCTTCCTCTGGTACTCCTATAATGGGAATATTGTTCCATTTGGATTGGTCACACAGTTCTCTTAATATTCTTTCATTCCTAGAAATCCTTTTATCTCTCTCTGCCTCAGCTGCTCTGTGTTCCTGTTCTCTGATTTCTATTCTATTAACAGTCTCTTGCATCTCATCCAGTCTGCTGCTAAGCCCGTCAATGGCTTGCCTCATTTCTGCATTGTCTTTCCTGACTTCCCTTATTTCCTCCTTCAGCTCTTGCACATTTCTCTGTAGATACATCAGTATGGTTATGACTTTTATTCTGAATTCTTTTGCAGGAAGATTGTACATTTCCATCCCTTCAGGCTCCCTCTCTGGGGTTGTCTATTTGATCTTAGTCTGGACCATATTCCTCTGTCTTTCATGGCTATAGAAGTGGTCGCTGGATGTTGCCACGTTTGTCAGCTGGGCTCTTTAAGACTTTAAAAAAAAAAAGAAAGAAAGAAAAAAAACAGAAAAAAGAAAGAGAAGAAAAAACAAAAAACAAAACAAAACAAAACAAAACATCAACAACAAAAAAAAGAAAAATGCCCACCGGGAATAGATTCTGTGGGGATGCTGTAGGTGGCACTGTTGCTCCACTATTCCGCAGCCCGGCTGTGCTGCTCCACAGGGCCCTTTATATCTCTGGCTGGGGTGGGAATGAATGGGAGGCTGTAGATCTCTGTGGGAAGTCGAAGGGCTGCCACTCTTTCTTAGTCACAAGCTAAGGGGTCCGAAACTCCCCAGGACTCCCAGCCTGCTGGGCAGGGTGTGCCAGGGCAATGTGGCTCCTCCTCTGGGCTCTTGTCTCTTTAAGACCACTGAAAAAAGCGCACGCTTTTCTGTTTATTTTTTCTTCCCGGGAGCCGGCTGCAAGGACCCGGGCACATTGTCTGCTCAGATCCTGCACCTCTGTCTCTCCAATCTCCGCTACACCACACGATGTGTGTCAGCACTCCCGGCACAGTTCACCAGGGCTTGTTATTTTGCGGGGTGTACTTCCACTCCCTCTCAGCTCTGAATACTCTCCTCCTGCCGTTGTGCTGGAGTGGGGGAGTGCTCAGGTCCCACAGTGTTGCGGGTCCGTATCTTACCCGCCTCGCGGGGTGCCGAGTCCTCTCAGGTGTAGCTGCAGGCTATGTGCTGTCCTGTATCTTCTGGTCTCTTTTTTAGGAATAGTTGTACTTGTTGTATTTTCATAAATACATATGGTTTTGGGAGGAGATTTCCACTGCCCTGCTCATGCCGCCATCTTCCCAGAAGTCAAAAGCAAGATCTATCTTTTAAAAGTATTGTTAACTATAGTTACAATGTTAGATCACCAAGACCTACTCATTTTGCATAACTGAAACTTTGAAACTGTAGGGACCAAGGTCAGGTTGCCCCAATGTGCCACCCTAGCATTCTGATTACTTTGAATTGAAACAGCTGGAGAAATAACAGAAGCAGGAGGGATTCTCTGATGCTGTGTCCCCCTTTCCTAGAAACCAGGACATACATCTCTCATGTGAAAGTACCTTTCCTGCTTCTGGAGCATAGAAGGCATCTTATCACAAGAGGTAGAGAATTTTTAGTGGAGAAGGCTGTTACAAACCTTGTCACTTTTTACTAATTTACTACCCTGGCCAAAATGCTGCTTAGAATTCCTTATTATTTGAAGCTCCCAAACCAAAGTTTTATTTGCCCTGTCAATTCCTCACAGATTTAAATTTCTTTGACAAAAATGTATAAAAGATGCATGTCTTGGTCATTTCTTTGGGTTTCAATTTTGTTATTGGGCCTCTGTATGTATTTAATTAAACTTTTTTCCCTTCTATTAATCTGTCTCATGTCAATATGATGCTTAGACCAGTTAGAAGAACTTAAGGGGTAGAGGAAATGCCTTTCTCCTGGACAGTGCCTTTCTACCAACATCTCATCTCCTCCACCTCCCTAATCCCAGCCCCTGCCAACCACCATTCTGCTCTGTGCTTCTTTGGGTTCACTGATCTAATACACACGTAAGTGAAATCATGCAGTATTGGTCTTTCTGTGTCTGGCTTATTTCACTTACCATAATGTCCTCCAGGTTTGAAATCCTGCAATTTCTAACAACATGGATGAAACTAAAACAGGAATATTTTACTTTAAGTTGGTTCTGTTAAAAAAAAATAGTTTTATTTTTTGTTTCCTGACTGGACCATCACTGATACAAATGTAGAGATAAGAAACCTAGAGCTCAAATTCATTATTTTTGAGCAGTTTTTTAAATTTGATAACTTGGAAATACAATGTTCAGTTTTCAAATTGATGATCTTCCCCTAAACTCTATCATATCTTACTTTTATCTATGATTTCCTTACCAGGTTAACTTCTACTTATCTTCCAGGTATTGACTTAGATGTTGACCTTTTTCTGGTGTCTTCTGTAAGACTGAGGTAGCTCCACATCCAACTGCTCTGGTACCCAGTGAATAGATATAATAATGCTAATCAAGATGGTACTTGTCTTTCTCTTCAATATGGCTCTTTGAGGAACTGAAGTAACTCTTATTCATTAGAATTTGAGTGTACATTAGTATTACTGCCACATAGTAGGTGCTCAACAAATAAGTATTACATGAATAAATAAATGAATATTTCATTTTTTTAGAATTATGGTTGCCAGATTTAACAAGTAAAAATACAGGTCTCCCAGTTAAATCTGAATTTCTGTAAAAAATGAATAATTTATTTAATCGAAGTATGCCCCACATATATTGCATTGCTAAAATACTATACATTGTTTATCTGGCATTTAAATTTAACTGGGTATTCTGTATTTATCTGGCAAGTGTAGTTTGAATTAAGTATTTCTATTTCAAGACTAACTCTTGATAGAGTGAATTCTGGAACAAAAACTTATACTTCATATAGAACAGTGTTTTTCTCTGTAACTCTTGATTTGAATATTCAGACATGATCTTTTCAATGCAAAGGAAGTACACTTTACATACAGTGTATGTAAAGATCTATAATGTTGGCTCTTTTTATCATATAATAAGTTGTTGATTAATGGAAAAAAGTGATTGTCAGATGTTTTTTAGAACATTGTATTCATATTGAAATAGGATGTATAATATACATACAGAAGTATTCACTTACATTTGTGCCAGCTGTGAAAATCATAAGACTGCTTATTTTGTTTTGTCATTTGATGGATGGAACATGCCAATTGCCATACTACGTAGACCTCATGCCCTAGATCTCAGATTAATGTTATTCTAATAATAGTGGAACATATTTCATCTCCCAGCAGGACATGGCTGGATGTTTATTTACAGGCTCTTCAGTATGACTTACCTAGGCAAATACCAACCTGAAGGTCATCCCTTGAAAATTACACTGTTAAAGGCAGATCCAATAATGTCAATCCATCTTGGACTGGTCATCAGGTTTCTGATACATTGTGGTCCTGAAATATAAATGTCACAAGCATGGTTTTTGTCAGCTAAAAATTGTTTAATAAATGATGGCCTCCTTTCCCAATATGTCTGAATCCATCCCATAAAAATGAAAAGATTATTTCAGAGAGGCTTCTGGGCCGTGGAAGGCCAGCATTTTAGGATCACATCTTCTGCAATCAAACTAACATTCAGGATAGTTATGGTGTAATAATGGAATGTTGAAACACAGTTTTTCTTAAAACACAAATTTATCTATCTAGAGCCCTAAAAATACATTTTAGATGCTTTCGGTACTTAAATATTTTTTATTGAACTTATTTCAATTAGGAACTTGAATAATCCATGAAAAAAGAATGCCTTGTGTTGTTTACAACTTTAAGACTCATTATTGTGATAATTGATGCTAACATAGACTAACTTCAAGTTTTATGGCCTAAGAAACTTGAATGAATGGAGATACTATTGAATGAGATACATGAGAAAGGTTGAAGATGGAGCAGATGTTGACAAGAGATGAGGTTCAAAGGAGATTAGGAGATTAGGAATTTAGGTCTAAACATCTTAACTTGGACAAATCTGTTAGACATCAAAAGGAGATGTCATATAGGCAGTTGAAAAATGGTTCTAGATTTTATAAGAGAAATTAGTACTAGTTATATTTGGGGATCATCTTAATACAGATATTATTTAAAGACATAAGACTTGACAAAATCCCCAAGGGAAAGAGGTAGATTAAAGAAGATGATGGGACCAAGGATGGAGCCCTGAGTTATTCACCCATTTTTTTCCCTAGCTTCACTGAGAAATAATTGACAAATATAATTGTATATATTTAAAGTGTACAATGTGATGATTTTGAGGCAGGAGTTAGAGGGATGCAGGCAGATAGAACTCATGGCCTCAGTAAGGCATAGCCAGAGGGAACTAAGATCAGGGCTTCACAGTAAACAAAAAAAAACACTTCCTGGAAAATTCCATCTAGAAGATGAGAAGGTCTTCTGATTCCCATCTCAGTTCAGGCAGTGACTCCCAGTCAACAGTGGGGGCTTCATTCTTTCAAAAATCTCCGATCCAACCCAGCCATTGGAAAGTACACTTACATACCTCAGCCCTGATTGATTACACCCTATGCAAATGAAGCATTGTACTTTCAGCCAATTGGGAGTGAATTGTAGTGGCATTAGTTCAGTTATCTATTACATCTGGCGAGCATGGACTTCCTCCTTTCTAGCTTATAAACTCCTAGACCCAGCTGCCTCAACAGGCCTTGTCTCGTGAAGCCCCTCCTGGCTAGCAGGAGTTATTTCCTTTTCATTTCTCATTTAAAACTAGAACAAAGACCTTTGTCCCAAGCCATTGTTAGAAAATTTATTTGCTTCATTTGATGTTTGCCAAGTAATACAGCCGTGCCCTACACCAATATTCTTACAATTAGTTGAAGAAAATGTATTTTTCATAACAATTCAAAAACTGACATATTATTCAGATCAATAATTCACTATATTCTAGGATTCAAGTACTCATACTTAAGTTTTTTTTTTAGACCAAACCCCAGAATTTATCTAGATTTCAGCAGTTTTTCCATTAACATCCCTTATCTGCTGTGGGATCCAGTCCAGGACACGACATTGCATGTAGTTATACTGTAGCCTGAGCCTCCTCTAATCTGCTACACTTTTTCTGTCTCTCATCATTTTCCATGACCTTGACATTTTTAGGTATATTTTGTCTGATATTGTGTAGCATGTTCCTGAAATTAGGAGTGTCTGATGTTCTTCTTGTAATTAAACCCCATCTCTCAAATTATAGAATACCACATTTTCTTATTTTCTTACTTTGTTTCTCAGTCACTCTTGCTGCTCTTTTCTCCCTCCGAACCTTCAAGTTTGAGTAAGTGACAAAAAGAAAGTATTGGTGTGAGACAGTGGATATATTAATTTTTTTTACCTTGGTAATCATTGCACAATGTATATCAAATTGTTACCAGCTGAGGTACTGCACTTTCCAGGGTCGAGTTCTGGAGGCGATGAAGAATGAAGCCAGCAGACAGGAATACGGAGCAACCAGCAAAGCTTTTAAAGGAGGAATGAAAAGGTAATAACTCCTGCTAGCCAGGAGGGGCTCCAGGAGACAAGGCCTGTTGAGGCAGCTGGGTCTAGGAGTTTATAAGCTAGGAAGGAAGAAGTCCACACACCCCAGATGCAATAGATACTGAACTTTGTCAGTTGTAGAAACATAAACCTATCCCATGGTTCTCTCTGTCAAACCAGATGTGTGCTTACTTTTTCTTTGTATTTTTAATTAGTTTTAATTGTTCTAAAATGAAAACTGAAACAATTAAAGTGCAAATATTGTGCCTTTTTCATATGTATATTGCACACAGAGACCTGGGTGGTTAAAAGGTATATCTTGATTAAATACAAAAAAGTTATGAATGGCTGCCACCTTCATTAACAATGTAATATTCTCCTAATAATTGTAGAAATTATGGATATTTAAAGGTCACGCATATGACAGCTGTATTTTATGTACTTGTACTTATAGAGTTACTCTACATATGAATAAATCAAAAAGTGCTTTTACTGTGTTTAAGTGTTTAAACCTTTTTAAAAACTTTCTTGGTTCAGCATACTATGTGAAATGCTCCAGTGCCTTTTTTCACTTTATTTTTCTACAGAGTTATTTTTTATGATAGCTTCTATTAAACAGTTATAAATGTTTTTCCTTTAGCTTGGATATGGTTGACCACTTTTTGCCAATCAGATGTCAAGAGGAGGAAGTCTGTTTCAAAGAAGCAGTTAAGAGGCAAAAGATTCAAATATATGTAGGTTCAACTGGTCTTTATTAGTAACTCCTTTTGAGACCTGAGAAAAGGCATTTGCTTTCTCTTTAAACACACACACACACGCACGCTCGCACACTTTCCTATACAATTTGCTGTATTCACATTCAATAGATAAAATAACTTCAGAATACCATTTTTTCCCTGTACCTAATACAAATCTTGAAGTGTATTTGCATTTGATATGAAAGTAATAGCTGTTTTAAAAGAGATTACTGACGAGTTCTGGAGACTGAAACTATCCTGTTGTACAGTAAAAATGGAGAGAATAAGGCTGAAAATTTGTTTTGTTTTGTTTTCAGAACTCTAAATTGTGCATCAAATCTAGTTATTATAAACCAGACTTGCATTCAATCAGTCTGCTCTGAGTGAAGCTTCTTTGGTCCATAACTTTACCCATCTCCTGAGTAATCATTTTACTTGTTCACAAAGTTTATTTATTTATTTTCTACTAAGTGGACAGCCAGAATATCGCTTGGTTGCTGTAGTGTCTACCATATTTTCAGACTCTCTATCAACATGTTCAGGAAGTGGTGTTTCCTTTCTCATTCACTTACACTGGGAAGCTAGACATAACGTCAAAAGAATTTTGAGTTATAAAGAGAGGATAGAGAGTAGTCCCTAGCATGTTAGCTGCCAACATGATCTAATTTCTTTGACAGACTCTTAAATAAACCTGGGTATCCAAAATTGACAAAAGTAAAAAAAAGATAGGTAAAAAGCAGTCTGTAGCAAAACAAGGTTTATAACAGAATATAACAGAGCAATTCAGAATTAGAACATAGTTAAAAAGAAAACAGTCTAATTCCATGTAACCTCATTTCAAACTGCAATCTTGCATCTACTGCTTATTAGAAAATAAACACTCTATATAACTAGTCATTTAGAAAAGTGTGAATCAAATGACTGTACTTTGTGGAGTCTTAGGACCTTCTTAATTACACACAAAAAAAACCAGACACTACTTTTTTTATTTCATTTTGATTAAGAAATAACAAATAGGCTCATGTCTCTAAAAGCTTGCCTAGAACTGGAATGGAAAAAACACATCTGAGTATTAATATTCAATATGGGTTAAGCTTTAATAAGAATGTATTAACATGAGATTAAAGATGGCAGTATGAGAGGTGAGACAGAGACCTCTTCCTAAAACCATATATAATACGAAAATATAATTAACACAACTAATCCTGAAAGAGCAACAGGAAAGAAGGCTGTGCCAGACTGCATATACCGGGAGAAAAGAAGAGACCTCATGGAAAAAGGTAATGTACCAAAGCTGTGACCCGGCGGGACCCAACCCATTCCCTCACCCCAGCTCGCCAGCGGGAGGAAGAGAAACAGAGTGGGAGGCAGTAGAGACCTGGGAATGCTGAGCTCCTAGCCCTGGAGATCTGCTCTAGGAGCACAAACCTACGATGCACAGGGCTCTGGTGATTAGTGTGGTTGGAAAGTTAAGACAGGCAGAATACCTGGAGAGACTGAGATTTCAGCCACTTATGGAAAATAGGGAACCATATCTGACTGCTCTGGGACAAAGGAAAGGCAAGCAGTCTGTGAGACTTCCGAACAGTGAGAGGGCTGCTAAAGGGGCAAGGACTGAACAGAGTTTACTGCTCAGGAGAAAGGACAGGTACACAAAATTGTCCAGGTTGCCCAGCAGGTTGGGAACTTTCATGATCTTCAGGCACTTCATCACCCTGGCTGGCTATGCAGCTCCAAGGACCCCACCGTGATACACAACCTGCTACGCCTTCCTCCCAGCCCACCCACACCAGCTCGCAAACCGGCAAACCCTGCCCAGGTGTCAGGTCAGACATAGGGAAGCCCTGCATACAGCAGCTACAAATGCAAAGCATAGAGGCATACATGGCACTGTAGACAGGCATAGCAGCTGGGAATAAGGAAACAGCTCTTTCCTCCCCCCCCCAGGCACCAGCACCACTCCCTTGCGACACCTGACGTTGCTCCAGGGGCTGAGAAGCTCCAGAGAGTAGAGCTTTTGGGCACTAGAGGATGCCACACAAAAATATGAAACGTCAAAGGAACCTGGTTCAAAGCAAAATCTCAACAACATCAGAAAAAGGATCAAGTGAGACTGAACTAATCAATCTTCCTGAAAGAGATTTCAAAATAAAAATCATAAACATGCTCTTGGAGGTACAGAACAATATTCAAGAACTCAGGAACGAATTTAGGATAAAGAACCAATTATTGAGGAACACAATGGAGGATACTAAATGCAGAATAGATACAGTAGAGGAGAGATAAATGAAATAGAAAAAAGGATCTCTAAGAATGAAAGAATAATGAGAGAACTGTGTGACCAATCAAAACTGGACAATATTTGTATTGTAGGGGTACCAGAAGAAGAAGAAGAGAGAAAAAGGGATAGAAAGAGTCTTTGAGGAAGTAATTGCTGAAAACTTCCCCAATCTGAGGAAGGAGATAGTCTCTCAGGTCATGGAGCTGCACAGATCTCCCCACACAAGGGACCCAAGGAGGACAATACCAAGACATATAATTAAAATGGCAAATAGTAAAGATAAGGACAGACTATTAAAAGCAACCAGAGAGAGAAAAAAAGATCACATACAAACAAAAGCGTATCAGGTTATCATCAGACTTCTCAGCAGAAAGCTTACAAGCCAGAAGGGAGTAACATGATATATTTAATACACTGAAGCAGAGGGGCTTTGAACTAATAATACTCTATCTGGCAAGATAATCCTTTAAATTTGAAGGAGGGATTAAACAATTTCCAGATAAGCAAAAGCTGAGAGAATTTACCTCCCACAAACCATCTCAACAGTGTATTTTGGAGGGACTATTATAGGTGGAAGTGTTTCTAAGGTTAAATAGCTGTCACCAGAGGTAATAAAAAGGGATAGACAAAGAGTACAGAATATGATAACTAATATATAAAGAATGAAGGAGGAATAAAAGGAGGGGAAAAAAAGAACCTTTAGATTGTGTTTGTAATAGCATACTAAGTGAGTTGTTAGACTCTTAGATAGTAAGGAAGTTAACCTTGAACCTTTGGTAACCATGACTCCAAAGCCTGCAATGGCAATAAGTACGTACCTATTGATAATCACCCTAAATGTAAATGGTCTGAATGCACCAATCAAAAGACATAGAGTCACTGAATGGATAAAAAAACAAGACCCATCTATATGCTCCCTAAAAGAGACTCACTTCAGACCCAAAGACATATACAGACTAAAAGTGAAGGGATGGAAAAAAGATATTTCATGGAACAAATAGGGAGAAAAAAGCAGGAGTTGCAGTACTTGTATCAGACAAAATAGACTTCAAAACGAAAGTCACAAGAGACAAAGAAGAACATTACATAATGATGAAGGGGTAAATCCAACAAGAGGATATAACCATTATAAATATCAGTGCACCTAACACAGGAGCCTCTACATATGCGAAACAGATACTAACAGAATTAAATGGGAAATAGAATGCAATGCATTCATTCTAGGAGACTTCAACACTCCACTCACTCCAAAGGGCAGATCAACCAGACAGAAAATAAGTAAGGCGACAGAGGCACTGAACAATACATTAGAACAGAGGGACCTAACAGACGTGCAGAACTCTCTACCCAAAAACAGCCGGATACACATTCTTCTCAAGTGTACATGGAACATTTTCAAAAATAGATCACATACTAGGCCACAAAAATAGCCTCAGTAAATTTAAAAAGATTGAAATTGTACCAACCAGCATCTCAGACCAAAAGGTATGAAACTAGAAATAAATTATGCAAAAAAAATGAAAAAGCCCATCATCACATGGACGATTCACAACATGCTCCTAAATAACCAATGGATCATTGACCAAATAAAAACAGAGATCAAACAATATATGGAGACAAATGACAACAATAATTCAACACCACAAAATCTCTGGGATGCAGGCCTACCTCAGGAAAGAAGAACAATCCCATATGAACAGTCTAAACTCACAATTAACAAAACTAGAAAAAGAAGAACAAATGAGGCCTAAAGACAGTACAAGGAGGGACATAATAAAGATTAGAGCAGAAATAAATAAAATTGAGAAGTATAAAACAATAGAAAGAATCAATGAAAGAAGGAGATGGTTCTTTGAGAAGATAAACAAAACAGATAAACCCCTAGCCAAACTTATCAAGAAAAAAGAGAGTCTACACATATAAACAGAATCAAAAATGAGAAAGGAAAATTCACTACAGACACAGAAATACAAAGAATTATAAGAGAATACTATGAAAAAGTATATGATAAGAAACTGGATAACCTAGAAGAAATGGACATCTTTCTAGAAAAATACAATCTTCCAAAACTGACCCAGAAAGAAACAGAACATCTGAACAGACGAATTACTAGCAATGAAATTGAATTGGTAATCAAAAAACTACCTAAGAACAAAACTCTTGGACCAGATGGCTACACTGCTGAATTTTATCAAACATTTAGTGAAGACCTAATACCCATTCTTCTTAAAAGATTTACAAAAAGTAGAAGAGTAGGAAATACTTCCAAACTCATTCTGTGTGGCCAGCATCACCCTAATATGAAAATGAGTCAAAGACACCACAGAAAAAGAAAATTACAGACCAATATCCATGATGAACAAAGATGCAAAAATACTCAACAAAATGTTAGTAAACCAAATTCAGAAATATATCAAAAAGATCATCCATCATGATGAAGTAGGATTTATTCCCAGGATGCAAGGATTCTAGAACATTCTAAATCCATCAACATCATCCACCACATCAACAAAAAGTAGGACAAAAACCACATGATCATCTGCATAGATGCTGAAAAAGCATTTGTCAAAATTCAACACACATTCATGATAAAAACTCTCAACAAAATGTAGAGGGCAAGTACCTCAACATAATTAAGGCCATATATGACAAACCCACAGCCAATATCATACTTAACAGTGAGAAGCTAATAGCCCTTCCTTTAAGATAGGAAACAAGACAAGTATGCCCACTCTCTCCACTTTTACTCAACATAGTTCTGGAGGGCATTCCATGGCCATCAGACAACACAAAGCAATAAAAGGCATCCAGGTTGGTAAAGAAGTTAAAAGTGTCAGTGTTTGCAGATGACATGATATTGTACATAAAAAAACCTAAAGAATGCACTCCAAAAATATTAGATCTAATATCTGAATTCATCAAATTTGCAGGATACACATAATAATGCATTCTTATACATTAATGATGAACGAGCAGAAAGAGAAATCGGGAAAACAAGTCCATTCACAATTGCTTCAAAAAGAATAAAATACCTAGAAATAAACCTAACCAAGGAAGTGAAAGACCTATACTCTGAAAACTATAAGACACTCATGAGAGAAATTAAAGAAGATACCAATACATGGAAACACATACTGTGCTCATGGACAGGAAGAATTAATATTGTCAAAATGGCCATCCTGCCTAAAGCAATCTACAGATTCAATGCAATCCCTATAAAAATACCAACAGCATTCTTCAACAAACTAGAGCAAATAGTTCTAAAATTCATATGGAACCACAAAAGACCCCGAATAGCCAAAACAATCATGAGTAGGAAGAATAAAGCTGGGGAGATTACGCTCCCCGACTTCAAGCTCTACTACAAAGCAACAGTAATCAAGACAATTTCATACTGGCACAAGAACAGACCCATAGACCAATGAAACAGACTAGAGATCTCAGATATAAACCGAAGCATATATGGTCAATTAATATATGATAAAGGAGCCATGGACATACAATGGGGAAATGACAGCCTCTTCAACAACTTGTGTTGGCAAAACTGGACAGCTACATGCAAGAGACTGAAACTGGAATATTGTCTATCCCCATGCACAAAAGTAAACTTGAAATGGATCAAAGACCTGAATGAAAGTCATGAAACCATAAAACTCTTAGAAGACAACATAGGCAAAAATCTCCTGAATATAAACATGAGGAACTTTTTCCTGAATGCATCTTATCAAGCAAGGGAAAGAAAAGCAAAAATGAACACATTGGACTACATCAAACTTAAAAGCTTCTGTACAGCAAAGGACACCATCAATAGAACAAAAATGTATCCTACAGTATGGGAGAATACATTTGTAAATGACATATCTGACAAGGGGTTAACATCCAAAATACATAAAGAACTCACACACCTCAACACCCAGAAAGCAAATAACCTGATTAAAAAATGGGCAGGGGTTATGAACAGACAATTCTCCAAAGAAGAAATTCAGATGGCCAACAGACACATGAAAAATGCTCCACATCACCTATTATTGGGGAAATGAAAATAAAAACCCCAATGAGATATCACCTCACACCAGTTAGAATGACCAGTATCAAAAAGACTAAGAACAAGCAATGCTGGTGAGGATGTGGAGAAAGGGGAAACCTCCAACACTGCTGGTGGGAATGTAAGCTAGTTCAACCATTGTGGAAAGCAATATGGAGGTTCCTTCTACTCCTAGGAATTTACCCAAAGAATATAATTTCTCAGATTCCAAAAGACATTTGCACCCCTATGTCATTACAGAACTATTTACAATAGCCAAGATATGGAAGCAACCTAAGTGTCCATCAGTAGATGAATGGATAAAGATGTGGTACTTGTACACAATGGAACACTATTCAGCCATAAGAAAGAAACAAATCTTACCATTTGCAACAACATGGATGGCGCCAGAGGATATTATGCTCAGTGAAGTAAGCCAGGCAGAGAAAGACAAGTATCAAATGATTTCCATCATTTGTGGAGTAAAACAACAAAGCAAAACTGAAGGAACAAAACAGCAACAGACTCACAGACTCTAAGAAGGGAGTAGGTGTTACCAACGTGGAGGTGTAGGGGAGGGCAGGTCGGGAGGTAGTGAGAAGGGGATTGATGGGTATTACGATTGGTACATATGGTGTGAAGGGGATCATGGGGAAGACAGTGTAGCACAGAGAAGGCAAATACTGACTCTGTTGCATCTTACTATACTGTTGGGCAGTGACTGCAATGGGTCATTGGGGGGACAGGATAACATGGGGGAATGTAGTAACCACACTGTTTTATCATGTGAAACCTTCATATGAGTGTATATTAATAATACCTTAGTAAAAAAAAAAAGAATGTATTAACTTAGAAAGAATTTAAGTTTCTAAAATTTTGAAACACTCTATAGGGATTATCAGATGAGAACAATTACTACATAGTGCAAAAATATAAATACTATCCAAGCATATAAATGATTTCAATTATAGTTTTTTTGCTTGTATACAATAAATTACAATATTTAGTCTGCTGATTCTTTAAGAACATTGTGGGGTCACTGTGCTAAGTTCTCAGGCCACTGATCTCTTATTCATGCTGAGTGTAAAAACCAGCTTAGCCACCATTCTTTGTTAGCGTTAAACCATAGTTGTTAATACAACTGGAAATTTTTCTGCCTGAAGGAAGGTTAAGATGTTTTCTTCATTGTGGAATATTTAGATTAACAATGGATTTATAATCATGCTAAATTAAGTGGCTAATTTATCCATGTGAATTATATGCATAGATAGCTACAGGAGCTTAAGCAGTAAATTTAGACAGTTATAATAGTTGCCTGCTGAGACATCATTGGATATGGTGTTAGCTACCAGTTTTTGTCATTTTGCTGGCTCTTTATCTGTAACTAGATTACATCAATTCCTACTGACCTTGGAAATAGTCATTTAATTACACTGTGTGTTCTTCAAGATTCCTTAAACATTTTCTCAAGTATGACGTGTTTTCCTGCATTGTTTATATAAGTATCGCTAATAAACTGGAGAATCACAGTGTACCAGCATCCGTTATTTCCTGTTGTTCAGTGCTAAAATATATAGATGATAGATAGATAGACAGACAGATGGATATATAGCTTGAGTCCATGCTATACTGTGATCTGAGTTGTTCATTTTAGGCATCGTTATATTTTATTAGGGTTAATACCTCCCTAATTTGAGTAACTCAAATGCAGAAATGCTTTAGTGCTCACTAGGAAATACTGTTTATGCTTAATATCATTCTAGCAGGGCATTTGGTAGGCTGCTAGAGAGAATCTGTGGTTCAGTGTTCAGAGAAAATCCAGAAATGTGATAACTATTTTTATCTCTGAAAAGACCAAGTACACTAGTATGTGGGTATGTTTTATTTCCATCCTGACTGATTTGACTATTAAAGCTCTCTTATTGTGCAAGATGTACAGATTTCTCAACCTGTACTTGGCTTGGTTTCTTCAACTATAAGATAGGGATTAAAGCTATAAGAAAAAGATTATTACAAGGGCAGAATGAAATAAAGAGGTCCTTACTACAGAGCACAAACTTAATAAACAATAACCATTATTAAATTTATATTTTTAGAGCTACTCCAGCATATTGGAAAGCTCTTTTAACTAGATATGAAGCACCATCCTGCATTCTTACTTGAATAACTTATAATGATTTAAACTCTTAGAGCCTCAGTTTCTTCATCAAGGGAAGTATGAAGCTTGTACTCCAGGTTAGACAATATATGGCATAAAAATAGTACCTGTTGTAAGTTCTCAGATTTTTGTAGATTAGAAATAAAGTGAGCACTGAAAAATTCCAATGCAACCACAGTTTCTTTCATGTTGTTTATTTCTTGCATGAGTGCTTTTGTGAGGACTGCCTAAAATTAGAGAGAGAGAGATTAAGAAATTTAAAAATATTCTTGTCCCTCATGCCCCAAGATGATAAGGTCCAGTTTTGTAATTAAGTTAATAATTGGATATCATTTCTGGTTTATGTTGGTGTTGTTAGAAATTTATGTCTCCAATGTTTCATATTTCACTGCTTTGTTACTATAGGATGTTCTCTTCTTCCTCTAAATAATTCTGAGCAGATAATTCTATTTCTGACTTCCCTTGCTGATATTGCATTCTCCAGTCTCCAGTAAAGTACTTTCAGTATTTGTTGATTTATTGATCAAATACTCTCAATTCAGCTCCAAATGCATTTTGTTTTGTGTTCTAATTCTCTGCAATAAACATTCTAATTTCTACTCTCCAGTTAACCTAGTATATTGAGTCACTCAACGTATTTCTGAATATCACTAAATTTTGGTAATATGAGGGCATTTTACAATACATCATTACATGCAAAATATGATGATTGGTAACTAAGTAGAAGTAGAGATGCAGACAATATGTATTTCCTTTAAAAAATGTGTTTTGACATTGTTAGGAGAAGTCTAACCCAATGTATATCATACAGATTATAAATATTAATAAATCTTAAAGTTGAAAATACTTGTTAAAATACAGTAGGCACCTCTCAGTAATTTATTTGATATGTGGAAGAAAGGCATAACATTCACACATCTGTTATAATATCTGTTTTATGAATGGGACTAACCACAATAGGTTGGGGCAGGGTTTCACTTTCTATGGTACTTCTGGGTTGGTTTTATATTGCTTAAATACACATATTATTCATCTTAATCAGCCTTACATATATTAGTATGGTGTTTAGCATCTCAGGCAAAATGAAATCATTTGTATCTTATTTTTTTAGAAAATTAAAGTCTCATTCTTTTAGGGCCAAAATGTGATCTCAACACTTCTAATCCTTCTGGTGTACTCACCTAAATATAGTAATATAAGAAACACTGTGCATTGTCAGTGGTTAGAAACTGTTTCATAACTGAATCACCTGTCCATTCAATAAGAAATGCTTCATTCAGAGCCCATGATTCTGGGTAGTGAGCATGGGGTAAAACGAAAAGAAAATCTGCGTTGTGTGTGCTTATTCTAGCATCCAGTATTCTCACAGAAAAGGCTCTATTATGGCTCCTGTTCTCTGATTAGGAAGCCTGCCTTTTCAGTTCAAGGTAAACCGCCTGTGATTTGAGAGTGCAAGGAAAGCGTACATTGGTGAAGTGACCTGCAGGACCATTGAAGTTCAATTTAAGCATGGAAGGCAACTCTGGGGAGGGCAGCTCTGCTCTAGTCTGTGAAGATATCTATATACCCTGAGCTGGTAGGAGGTACAGGGAAGTGATGGCAGAACCACAGGGTACCTTTGATTCACAATAAGATACTGTCTCTTTTAGAATGAAAAGACACCTGTTATTTGTAAAAAGGTACTAGTTACTGATTATTCCTTTACATATTAATGCAAAGAATCCTTGGAAGCGGTCTCCCATGCAGCTGCGGAAAGTCAGGCTTTCACCTGTCTCCAGTAGGGCAAACTTTACAAAAAAAAATGTTTTGACCACCCAGTAGAAAATGCTTCTTCCTTTAAAGAAATCAGAGCTGTCTGCTGGGGGCAATGAAAGGGGAGGATATGAGGAGTACTGAGTTGCTTACTGCTAAGCACAGAAAAATGCTAATAAGATTCCTGCTGAGAAAACTCTCACTCATCAGGGTGCATCATTGCAGACATTAAGCTGAGGCTGTGAATCGCTGTTAGCCAAAAACCAGAGAAAGGCTAATGAAAATTGTGCCAAGATATATCTCCAGTCACCCTGTGAATTGCTGTCTGGAGACATGAGGTTGGCTGTATTGTTTTGGGGATGATTTGCATAGCAAAAGTTATCTGGTGAACTCAATAAATCTATCAGCACATGATCAAGATATACCTATATTGATAAGTCATTTGCTGAAAAACAAAATGCTGAAGAATAATGATATGATTTGATTAATAAAATGCATAAATAAAAGCATATTATTTATATACGTAATAATCTAGTGTTTCCTTTATGACATTCCAAAACTGACTGAAATGAGATTAATATGAGACCAAAGAAAATCTGAATAGGGCCCTTTACTGGCTTTTCAAAGGAAACTTTGTATAAGATCATAAATAAAGTCCATCCCCCCATTTTGTGATAATATGGCAATATATATCACCCATAACTGAGGCAATCTGCAATTCAAAAGTAACTGGACTGAATGCTGATAATTGAAGGATTCTTGTTATTTCAACACTGCCACTTGTCTTATGTATTTCTGCTCAAATGCATAGGTATGTGATCAATGAAATGTTGGAGGTAATTGAGTGTAGTGAATTCCCTGATGTTGCCTCTGACGCATGTGTTAAGATGTCCTAAAGAGTACAGTTCATTTTAATTGCCAATTACTATTGGATTATCTGATAAACATGAAAAATGTTTTTCCCTTTCTATAGCAAATCCTGATTTAAAACATGCCTAATAGTGCAGTCAGGTAGAATTAATAGAGAGGAAGTTTAGTGTGGTGAAAATTTGGGAAATTTGAGTTATGTTCTCTGTCCTTTTGCTAATCAGCTTCCCTTGGGGCAATGACTTCACTTGATTGTTCCTCATTTTATTTTTCCTTTTTACATAATGGTCTGCAACATTTGTTAAAATTCCAGACCTATAATATTGTGTGGATTCTAATTATAGACAGGGAATCAAGTTTCTCCCTCACCCATTTGATAGTTCAGAAATAGAAGAAGTGTTCTAAGATTTTTTCAGCATGTGTGTGTGTGTGTGTGCGTGATAGAGATTTGGATATGTCCTATATGTGAAAATTTCCTGAAAATCAATTCAGTGTTCGGTTTTCTGGTTCTCAGTTGTATTACTTTCCTCTATGTTTTCCATATCAATTAAGAGACTTGCTTAGGTTGTTACCTACTTAATAGGAAATGGGGCTTTGTTTGGAAGCAAATTTTAGCTTCCAATTCACCTTAAATTTAATTTATCCACTCAAAACTACTGTTCTGCATGCTTGAAAAAGAAAAATTTCACTGGATGCATATTAAAAATGGGTAAAAAGAGACTTTACTCAGGTCTACTGCAATAGTGATCAGGACTACTACAAAAAGGTAGAGAGAGTAATCTCAATTCTGTTGAAACAAGACGCAGAAGGATTTTTAAAGTCTGGGAAGAGCTGGTGGAGATGTACTAGAGGACTTCATGGGAGATGACCGGTTGAAATGATTAGACCATCTATGTTTGATAATTTTCACTTACCTAAGTCAGGCTCCTACCATCCCAAAGTATTTGGGAAATGGGGGCACTGTCTCCCTTGATGGTTACATCTCAAGAGGATGGCCCTCAGATCACTGGAAATAGGAATGAAAAAAAAAAAGAAGCTGCAGTAACAACACTCATATTAGATAAAATAGACTTTAAAACAAAGACAGTAACAAGAGACAAAGAAGGAAATTATACAATGATTACAAGCACAATCCCACAAGAAGATATGACATTGGAAATATCTATGTACCCATGAGATGAGCCCCTAATATATAAAGAAAATGTTAACAGACATAAAGGAAGAGATTGACAATAATAAAATAATAGTAGGGGAGTTTAATACCCCACTTACATGAATGGCTAGAATATCCAGACAGAAAATCAATATGGAATCAGTGGACTTGAATGACAGACCAAATGGAATTAACAGATATATACAGAATATTACATCCCAAAACAGAATACACATTCTTTTCATGTGCACACAAAACATTCTCCAGAACCACAGAAAGTCTCAATAAATTTAAGAAGATTGCAATCATATGAAGCATCTTTTATGACCTCAATGGTGTGAAACTGGAAATCAATTACAAGAAAAAATAGAAAAAGCACAAACACATAGACACTACTCAGCATACTACCATACAATATATGAGTCATCAAAGAAATCAGTGAGGAAATCAAGAAATACTTTGACAATAATGAAAATAGAAATATAATGGTTCCAAATCTTTAGAATACAAGAAAAGCATTCCTAAGAGTGAAGTTTGCAGCAATACAGGCCTACCTCAAAACACAAGAATCATCTCAAATAAACAATCCAACCCAATACCTAGAGCAACTAGGAAAAAGAAGAATAAACAAGCAAGTCCAAAGTTAGTGGAAGAAAGGAAATAACAGATCAGAGTGGAAATAAAGGAAATAGGGCAAAAATAATACAAAAGATCAATGAAACTAACATCTTGTTCTTTGAAAAGATAAACAAAATTGAGAAAATTTTAGCTAGACCCATCAAGAAGAAAAGAGAAAGGACTCAAATAAATAAAATCAGAAATGAAAGAGAAGTTACAACTGATACCAGAGAAATACAGACAATTATAAGAAAGTATTATCAAAAATTATATGCCAAGAAATTGTACAACTTAGAAGAAATGGGTTAATTTTTAGAAACATACAATCTTCTAAGACTAAACCATGAAGAAATAGAAAATTTGAACAAAATACTAATAATAAAATTGAATCGGTAATCAAAAACTCCCGACAAACAAAATTCCAGTACCAGGTGGCTTCAGAGGTGAATTCTACCAAACATTTAAAGAGGAGTTAATACCTCTCCTACTCAAACTATTCCAAAAAATTAAAGAGGAAGAAAAACTGCCAAATTTACTCTACGAGGGCCAGCCTTACCCTGCAAAACCAGACTAGGACATTACAAAAGAAAGAAAATCATAGACAAAGTTTTGTTGATGTACATAGATGAAAAAGTCCTTAACAAAATCTAAACAAAATTCAAAAATACATTAAAAAATCATTCACTATGATCAAGTAGGATTTATCCTAAGGATGCAAGGATGATTCAATATACACAAATCCATCAATGTGATAGACTGCATCAACAAAGGAAGGATTAAAACCAAATAATCATCTCAATAGATGCTGAAAAGTCATTTGACAAAGTTCAACACCCATTCATGACAAAAACTCTCAACAAAGTAGGTAAGGCAGGCACACATCTAACATAGTGAGGCCATGTATGACAAACCCACAACTAACATGATATTCAATGGTGAAAAGCTGAAAGGTTTTCATTTAAGATAAAAAACAAGAACAAAGATGCTCAGTCTCACCACTTTTATTCAACATGTTCCTAGACGTCCTAGCCACAGCAAGAAGACAAGAAAAAGAAATAAAAGGCATTCAAATTGCTAAGGAAGAAGAAAAATTTTCACTATTTACAGATGACATTATACTATACACAGAAGACCCCAAAGACTCCACCAAAAACTATTCAAATAAGTAAATGAATTCAGTAAAGTTGCAGGATACAAAATCAATGTGCAGAAATCTGTGTAATTTCTTTGAACAAATAATGACCTAGCAAAAAAGAGAAGTTAAGAAAATAATTGCATTTACAATTGCATCAAAATGAATAAAATACTAACCAAGAAATAAGCCTAACCAAGGAGGTAAAAGACCTGTACTTTGAAAACTATAAGACTGAGGAAAGAAACTGAGGAAGACACAAATAGAAATCTATCCCATGCTCATGGATAAGAAGAATTAATATTGTCAAAATGTCCATCTTGCCCAAAGCAATCTACAGATGCAATGCAATCCCTATCAAAATACAAATGGTATTTTTCACTAAACTAGACCTAATAAACCTAAACTTTGTATGGAATTGCAAAGGTCCCTGAATGGCCACAGCAATCTTGCGAAAGAAGAAAAATGCTGGAGGTATCACACTCTTTCATTTCAAACTGTACTACAAAAATACACTAATCAAAACAGTATTGTAACATTGTTTTTCTTGTGAAACCTTCATAAGAGTGTGTATCAATAATACCTTGATAAAAAAAAGAATATTAAAAAAAAACAGTATCGTACTGGCATAAGGACAGGTACATAGACCAATGGAACAGAATGGAGAGTCCAGAAATAAATCTATGCCTATATGGCCAATTAATATATGACAAAGGAGGCAAGAATATACAATGGGGAAAAGACAGTCCCTTTAATAAATGGTGTTGGGAAAACTGGACAGCCATAAGCAAAAGAATCAAATTTCTGTCTTACACTATGCACAAAATAAACTCAAAATGTATTAAAAACCTAAATGTAAGACCTAGAAGCATGAAACTAATAGAAGAAATCATAAGCGGTAAACCCTTGAACATCAACATTGGAAATTTTTTTCTGGATATGTCTCCCCAAGCAAGGGAGACAAAAGAAAAAATAAATATGTGTGACTACATCAAACAAAAAAGCTCTATATACAAAGGAAATCATGAACTAAATGAAAAGGCAACATACTGTATGGGAGAATATATTGCAAACAATATATATGATAAGATGCTAATATCCAAAATATATAAAGAACTCATTACAATTCAACAACCAAAGAACCCTGAAATAATCCAATTAAAAAATGAGCAGAGGAACTGATTAGGACATTTTTCAAAGAAACATATATATGGCCAACATATATAAGGCCAAAAAGAGAGGTGCTCAATATCACTATCATCACAGAAATGCAAATCATAATGACAATGATGTATCACCTCACAGCAATCAGAATGACAAGAAATAACAAGTGTTGGTGAGGATGTGGAGAAAAGGGAACTCTCATACACTCCTTGTGGAACTGAAAAGTGGAACAGCCAATATGGAAAGCAGTATGGAGGTTTCTCAAAAAGCTAAAAATAAAAATATCATACAACCTAGCGATTTCCACTTCTGGGAATCTACCTGAAGAAAATGAAATCATTAATTAGAAAAGACATATGCATCTTTATGTTTATTGAAGCATTATTTACAATAGGCAAGATATCGAAGCAACGAAAGTATTCAATAGGTGAATGGATAAAAAAGATGTAGAACATATATATACAATGGAATATTACTCAGCCATAGAAAAGAAAGAAATCTTGCCTTTTGCAACATGGATGGACTTAGAAGGTATTATGATAAGTGAGATAAGTCAGAAAAAGAGAAATGTAATATGGTTTCACTTCTCTATGGAATCTGAAAAACAAAACAAACAAACAAAACAAATACACTAATAAACACACAGAACAGATTGTTGGTACCATAGGGGTTAGAGGAGGGTGAAATAGATGAAGTGGATAATGAACTACAAACTTATAAAATAATTTAATGACAAGGATGGAAGTATAGCATGGGGAGCAATTCATAATATTTTTAATACTCTTTATGATGACAGTATCTACACTTAATCATGGTGACATTTAATAATGTATGTAATTGGTTAATCAGTAAATTGTTCATCTGAAACCAATATAATATTGTATATAAACTAATTTAAATTTAAAAATAAAAAGAAAGTTGCTAAATGCAGGCAAGAAAGGGAAGAGCTCTGTCTCTGTCACTCTTTTACCGGCCCATACCCCCCCACACACAAACACATGAATGCATACTCGTTTTTATCCTTATAAGAGATGGAGACCATACATAACAGTCATGACACTGAGAGCCCTTCTAACAAATCTCCCATCAAAAAAAACCCTCTTTTTCTGGTAGAAAGATCCAAGTGAAGGAAACAAAAAGAAAGAAAAATCACAAATGATCTTCGGAAAAACTGCTCCTGTTTGAGGAATATGCAAAGTTCACCCAACATTAAAAAGACATGAAAACTTTGGTACTATCATTTATTTTTAATCCCTAACCATAATCCAAGAACATATGGGATCTATATATACTAGACAGTTTAACATTCATGGTTCCTAATTATATTATGTCTATTATTTCTAAGTCTGTTTCTATTGAATTTTCACTATGGATAATCTTTTTGTTTTTTGTATTTTGGGTCATTTTTTTTATTGGATGTTTAATTCTTTAGTATACATTTAACTATTTTGTATTTTATCTGGGATGCATCTATGTTTCTTAGTAACAGTTCAATCAATTTAAGATTTGCTTTTGAGGTTTTATTAGGTAGCACCAGAACAGCCTTAAATTTAAGGTTAATTTGGCCCATGCCTGAGACAATGTCTTTCTGAGGACTTCACTGGTTACTTTGTGTTATGAAGTCTTTCCAGCTGTGTGTGATCTCGAATGATTTTTATACCTACTTCTCTGTGGTCCTTCTAATCCATGCAAAGTCTCAAGGGAAGTCTGTGCAGGTTTAAGGACTCTTCCTCTCTCTGCAACTTTCCTTTCTGGTAGTTTGCTTCCTTGGACTCTAAACTGTGTTTCTTCAACTCAACAAGATCTCCAGGATGACTGAATTTCCCCATCTGTGTTGTGGCTGAGAAATTCTTCATGCAGTGAACTGGACATCTGTGTTCACGTGATTTATTTCTCTTCTCTCAGAGTTTACCTCCTGGGCTGTTTTTTGTCCAAATGTCTGTTAGGTATTGATAACATTTTATTCTCAGTGAAGTACCTATGAGAGGTTCTCTGAAAGCCTCTGTGAGACCTGGACAGGATTCAGAGATTCAGGATACCCTTACCCTTGTAGTGTTAAGCAACCTCTTATTCAATGGTATCTGAATAGATGAGTTTCTACTGAGATAGACATATTTGATAAAATGTCACCTTGATTGTAAAACTTTCCCTCTAAACAAGAGACAAAATTTAAATACCTGTGGCTGCTTCAAAGTTGATGCTGGTGCATCAGTTATGTATTCCATGATCTTAACTAATTGTGTGAGTTAGATCCTGATCTCAAGTGACTGTGTGAGTTAGATCCATGCCAGATGGGTTATGGTTAGAATGTTTCTCTTCTGTGTGGTGAATTTTGCTGGGCTTTAACTATTAGAAGATGACAGAGCTTACAGTTTGAATGTGTCAAGACATCCCTGATCTTTTGAATAGTCAGGACACCAGAAGGGATCTGGCATCAGACTTTATTTCATCAAACAGAATCATGTGGAATTTTGCATTATTGTTTCATTCTGTGCAACATGGCCACCTGAGACAACCAAGAAAATTAGTTTATGAAATGCAGGTTAATGTTAATCATTATGCTGGGGTGTGGAATCCTCCTTTTCATTTAATTGAACAGAGTGAATATTCTGATATGGTAATTTGAATTATAATAATCAGTCTATTTTTTTAAAGAAATCACAGTAGATTTTTTAACGGAGAGAAAATGATTCTATCTTCAGTCAGAAGCACAAACTTCTCACATGACCTTCAAAACAAATCTGTGTATGTCTGCATTGAGAAACAATGTTAGATTAGTCTGAGTTCTTAATTGTTGGCATTCTATATTCATTTTATCATTTTCCTTAGTGATTGAAATGTAATAATTTAATCTCATGTAATGTCCATGCTTATTAGAC
Source organism: Smutsia gigantea (assembly GCA_032199065.1). Classification (NCBI taxonomy): domain Eukaryota; kingdom Metazoa; phylum Chordata; class Mammalia; order Pholidota; family Manidae; genus Smutsia; species Smutsia gigantea. The sequence continues at coordinate 70,324 of JAVSCE010005229.1, forward strand.
CCTTGGGGGAAGATTTGTATATGCTTTTCAGTCATTTCATTAGCAACACACACCTAAATGTTAGTTGAGAGTTTCTGGCAGCATTTTCAGCATTTTATCTTTTCCACTCTTAAAGAAGTATGTACTTCTGCTAGACTTCTAGGCATGCAGTTAAGTTTGTAAGTAATTTCTACTCTCTACATGCTATCATTGATATTAACACAATTTCAGAACTGTCCACAGTAGGCTTTCTAGTAATGTCTTCCAGACTTTTTAGAATGCCTGGAAGTTTTCACTGATCATCTTGCTACAATGGTGTGCTTTAATCTAGTTTATAGTAAAAGGAAACTGGGGATTATACTGAACTACTGTAAACTAATAATAAAGTGTGGAAAAAAGGAGAAAAGTAAATCATTATTTTTAATCTTATTCCATAGTTGGATTGACAAAAAAAAACAGTTTTGCTTTACTTCTGATACCATCAGGTAGCCATAATAGACAGTTATATATATATATATATATATATATATATACAATATTTTATAATACTTATATGACTTTTATCATTAGAATACTTATATGATTTTATCATATGTATTATATGTATTATAAAATATGGTTTATTGATACTATAACACAATATATCAGTATATTATAAATCCCTTAATATGTTTATACTATTAGTAACACATAATTCAATGCATATACTCAATATTTCACAATTCAATGCAATATATGTATGCATCTGTGTACCCTCAGATGGTTTGTGTTTGATTTTCACTGTATAAACCTGTGCTGTATCGTAACTCAGAAGACCTAATCAGAGGGTTTCTAGTTGATTAAAAGAAATCTGAATATGTTTTAGAATTTAAGGCAATTATTTTAAGTCACTTTTTCTTAAAATTAAAAAGTTAAATGATTACTAGGCTAATGAGTAAGACATATTAAAAGCCTATTTAAAAACAACTTGGCAATTTTCAGTAAAGTATTAAGAGTTTAGTATAGTAACATCATAAACATCATATTCATTATTCACTATGAGATGAATAATGTTATTCTTGCCAAAAGGAATTCAGTGTTAGAATGCTCTTAGAATGCAATAAAAATATTTATTTATAGTATTTTGTTATGAATTAGCTACAGATAGCTATCTTCCAGATGAAACTAAGTTTTCCCAATGTAGCATGTATTTTTTATTTTTTGGACATCCAATATACAGACCCCTTACCTCTACTTCTGCTAGCAGGAATTTGGACATCTTCCTTTCTCCATATTTGGTCCATAAGTTTTTGGTGGGGATCCATCTCAACTCCATATCTAAGACAAACAGTTTATCTTATCCTCTTGACCACATTGCTAATTTTTTAAAAATTGAAGTGTAGTTGATATACAATATTATATTGGTTTCAAGTGTACAGCCAAGTGGTTCAGCAGTTACCCACATTATTAAATCTTCAACCCAACTAGTGCAGTTACTACCTGTCAACATAAAAAGATGTTACAGAATCAGCTATGTTCTCCATGCTGTACTATCATCCGTGTGACCAACTTATATTATGATTAAGAATTTTTGTACTCCTTCATCCCGGCTTACTTTATGGTTGTTACTTGATTCAGCCACAGCAAAAAGAATTCCATAAAATTCTTGATGAGAACTCTGCATAAGAGGCTCTTACTAATTTCCCTAACGGAATAGACATAAACGTTATAAAGGCTGAAGTTGAGTAGGCTGCATTTTTATCTGATAATAAAACTACCAGAGTGGAAGGCACTGCTGAGAGATGGATAGAAACTGACTCATGATATCAAAATTGTGCCCTGAAGCCAGCTATGACTTATGTCAGCCTATCCAGTGAAAATTTTAATAAATGTGAAAAGAAATTTCTTTTTGTCTAGGCCAATTTATATTAATTTTTGTTTGTAAGCAAACAGCAGAATCTGACTCCACAGCTGGATTGACTGTTCCTTCACACAGCCCCCTGCTCAGAGGATCATGCCTAGGATTACCCAACATTGGAAGAAAGGTCAGTATCTACCCTTAACTGTGTCCAGCATTAGTAGGGTGGTCAATGATTGTGGGTTGAAAACCAGAGCTAAGACAACTAGCTTCCATTCTACCTGAAGTGTGAGTCAGAGAAGAATAAACCCATGCAGATATTCTAAGTAACAGTAATTATGGAGCATGAGAATTGAGATGTTTCAACCTGGCATATATGCCAAGTCCTATTTTCCTGTGATCTGCCTTTAACATGGTTCTTGTTCTTTACACAGACTGATTCAGTTTTTTCTGTGCATGATTATATAAACTTTCATTTTTGAGGTAATTTAATCTGCTTCAGGGAACAAAAATAGCCTAATTGAAGTATTTTACTTTGATACTGTATGGATTTACAATTTCCAGACATATTTTTTGCTTTAGATCAATGAAATAATACTTAACACCCTATTTTTCACCATTTTATTATTCCAGCTCCAAGATTATTTGAGCATGGTGGTCATGGTTACACGAATGTTCAGTCTCTGTCAAAATTCATAAACACATATTCTACAGAGGGTGGATTAAATTTTAATGAGCGTAAATGATACCTACATAAAAACATGTATCACAAAAGAGGTCAGAGTCACCATCATCATCCTCATAACTCCCCTCTAATGATAGGAGGAAGTGTGGATGGAGGTATCAGTGATGTGAAAATGACAGAATACTCATAGCTGTGGAAGCTCAGTGGTGGGCATATTGGGGTTCGTTATAATGTTGGTTAAATTGTATATCTTTGAATTATTCCATAATAAAAGTAAAAAAGATTAGCAAACACAGATACACATACACACACACACACACACACACACACACACACACACACACCACATGCACACTCTCAAACTCCAAACAAAAATACTACTTAGTATTGCATGAGGAATTATCAAAACTAGAAAGATGCAAATCCTAAGGGTTTGCTTAACACTCTCTCAATTATTTGTTCAAGCTTTTGCTAAAATTATCTGAAATTCAGTAATCTCAATTTATCTACCAATGAGGGATGAGGCAAGCCTTTGAGAAATGGCCCCAAAATATCTAAAAAGACAAGCAAGTGACTTTCACAGGTGTTTAGGGAAAAACTAGTAACATAACAGAATGGTGAAAGTTTATGAAAATGGGGCTGATTCTATCATTTACCAGCTGTATGAGCTTATGGAAGTAATTTAACCTCTCTGAGGCCTGGTTTCTTCAGTAAAACGTCAATGAAAGCCCTTGCCTTATAAGATTGTTTTGAGGAACAATTGGAATAATGCATGCAAGAGCTACTGGGAAACTGAAATTGTGGTTATTATTCACTCCTATTTTGTGTCTTAGAAACTTTTTAGAATAGAAATGCATAACTAGCAACTCACTTATTCTGCAATTTGTAAAGAATTCAAAATGCTAGAAAATGTCATCTCTTTTATCTAGCATTTTTTCTTTTTGATTTTGTAGTTCACAGACAGCAGTAGTCAACTACCCTAGTTCCAAATGCCTTAATAAAATCAGTCTGTATGCTCAGAACAAATAACAACCTGAATTGAGAAATAAATTGTTGAATGAAATATGGCAGAGCACAAAGTATTTCATAAAAATACATAGACTGCTTTGTCCAATACATCAATCTATTTACTTCTATGAGAATGCATAAGGAAAAATGGTTTCCTTTATAAAACAGGCATATACATCACTGATTTTGTAAATTACTTTTCTCAGTAAGCAATAGATTATAGATAGCTTTAGGTGAAACAACTGTGATGTTGAAAGACAGATGAACTTGGCATCAGAACATATGACCAATATCTTTACTTTTCTAGTTGCTGGGTACTTGACCTTGAATATTCACCTAGTTCTCAGGGTTTAGGTTATTGATATTCAGAGGAGCAATAATAGTTGCTACTCCAAGGATTGTGGTACATGGTTCATTAACTAATAAATGTATCTCCTTTATAATATATTTTTATTAAATTTAATAGCCAAATACATTAATGAAAAATCATTTTTGATTTTGTCTCCTTCTTTACAAATGACTTTATTAATCTGAAAATAATATGTTCTGGTAAATTATATCATGTTTTGTCAAAGAGATTGTTCATCATGAAGGATAAATACTCTAATGATGGTGTCTATTTTTTGTGACAGTAAACTTTAAAATTTTCTCCTAGTTTTAAAATAAGTATTTTTTCCTGAGCAAAATTTTGTTAAAAAATGATTTTAACATCTGTTCAATATATGTCCCATAGTACAACAAACTCCAAGCTAGAGTGTTTATAAAGTGAATATGCATACAAAGAATGAGATGTATATAAGTATAAATATATATATATATATCTGTATAAATATGCAGAATTGGTATATGTTTCTGCTTTAGTCTGTTGTTAATTATATAATTTGCCATAACTAAACAAGCCACTTGACCTATGTGATACAAAAAAGGCACCTACAGGAAAATATGTGCATATTTTCTTTTGTCTTACAATAACCTACAACTTTCAATCCTATTCTGATGTATCCAATTAAAATTAATCATCTTAATTTTAAGGTGAAATGGTTTTATTTAAAATTAACAGCAGTACTAGAAATGTACAGCCATGTATACTATGTAATGTATCTTTAATCATTAACTCATATTGATAAGAAAAGCAGAAACAAGTATATAACTTTTTGATAAATAGCCATAAAGACACAAGATGGCAGTACTAGTCTTCATGAGTTCTGGAAATATGACAACGCATTTGAAAGCTTCCAATGCACTTCTCTTGTTTTTCTTCTCAGTATTTGTAAAAAAGCTTTCAACTCCATACATAAAACTTCACCAATTTTTCGAATAAAAAATGCTAATGGGATTTTTTCTATCTATTATTTATCTATCTATCATCTACCATCTATTGGTAGCTAGTGCATTTAGAAAAAGAACTTTCTCTTTAAAAACTTCAGTTTCCTCATCCATCTAATGAATATGTTGGTCTAGATAACCTTATCTATCTTCCATTTCTGGATAGCTATAACGTTGATTAAATTAGTTATTGCCTATTTCAAATGAACTTTGCTATATTCTAATGATTAAATGTACTCAAAATTGGAACTAAGAAGAGCAGTGAGCTTGTTAAGTGCTTGAATAAAGATCAGTGGTGGATCTGATTATTCTTTCTTCAGTAGATTTGGAATATTTCAACTCCCCTCTTTCATGTAAAAAGCAAATATATTTATTACCATTTAACACTTTAATGACCATTGTCAGGCAGTCTGTGCCAAGGAATGCATGATAGCCCCGTATTTTATTAAAAAGTGTCAGGCATGGGATCTGCCAACTTCCCATTTTCCCACCCCCAACACACTCTTTTTCTCTAATTCTGATGATTTTAGAGGAACTGAGGACTATTTTCTTTTCCAGAGGTAGTATCCTTAGCATCTTACTATTTTGTTCTGTTTTATTTATTTCTCTTCAGGAAATGTAGGCTCGGGATGTTCTCTGTCACCACAGATTGGGGAGGCTTATAAACAACAGAAATTTATTTCTCACAGTGCTGGAGATTGGTAGTTTAAAATCAAGGTGCCCTCAGATTTGGTGTCAGATTTGGGAAGAATTCCTTCCTAGCTCAAAGACAGCCATCTTTTTGCTGCATCTGCAGATAGTAGAAGGGGCAAGGGAGCTATCTGGGGTCTCTTTTATTGAGGCTCTGGGTTCTACCCCTATAACCTTATCACCTCCTAAAGGCCCCACCTCCAAACACCATCTCATTGTGGATTAAGATTTAACCTATGCATTGGGGATGGGGAGAGACACAAACATTTAGTCTTTAGCATTTTCCATTTCTATGTTTTTAATCTCAACCTGAGTTTCCCTCCACCTTACCTGGAATTTAGCAAACCACTATAGGAAAACAGCTCCACTAGGACACTATGGCCATACTACTTGTATCCATACAGGCCAGGGAGGCAAGCCTCACATGCTGTCCACCCAAGTGTTTGTGTAACAGCCTGTGATCCTGCCAAGAACATGGCAAGATAGGCAGTCTCGTGAAGAGCTGGCACAGGGCTCCTGCCCATTCACTTCACCTTGTGGGAGGCTGCCACAGCGTGATTTTTCATTAAGCTATGAAGCTTTCCACCTCATCCTCCTAGGGTGCAGCTGAAGGCCACACAGCTGCTTGGCTGCAGTGTAGAACTGGCTCCTCCATGACAGTTACCGACCACTCTGTCATCTCTATATGCCCCTTACAGTTCAGTGTCATCTTGTGGACACAGAAAATTGACACCATGCTGATCTTGCTTATTTGTTCTCAATATGTTTGGTTCACTGTTTTCTCACTGGCCAAGTCTATAGGAGTGTGACAGGCCAGGCTAGCAGCTGCAATATTTTTTGCTTTTTTGGAGCAACTTGACTACTTCCAAATACCATATAAAGGAATCTAAACACTTTTTAGGACTTCATGATATTTTATATGGTAGAAAAAGCAAAAATTTAGTGACATATAGTCTTTTGTTTTGTCATCCAATCATCCATGATAATAATTCTGTAGTAAATTATCCTCTTTTGAGAAGATGCAGTTCTGTATCATTAAAACGCTCACTTGATCTTCCTGTTAAAGCCAGATGATGTTCTAATTTTTGTTTCATTTTACTGGAATGCTTTTGTTACTAGTAGTCGCCACTGCCTTCACTATATCTTTGTCTATTCCTGTCCTTAGATCCTTATAAATTTAAGTACTGTCCCTATATTTTGATGAAAACAGACTTTTCCTAATTTCAGAGGTTCTATGGTAAATGAGTTACTCTCAGTATTCATCCTAAATTGCATCTAAACTCTGCAGCATTCTGTACTTTGACCAGATTTCTACAAGCTCCTTCCATATATTTAAAGACACTCTAATCACCATACAGTATCTTATTTAATAAAATCATCTCTTATTTTCTACTAGTTTATTTTCCTTCCTTTTTTAATTACCTATGTTTTCTAAGATTTAATTGTTAGCCCTTTCCTTTCCTTTATGCACTACACTTTGGAGATATTTTGCATATTCCTATCTTCCAAAATCACTTCCAGAAGTCTGTAATATATATCTTACTGTGACAAAGCACATCAAGTATATGTAATTATTATGCAAGGTGGTCTTCATACTTGATCATGAAAGAGGAGATTTTTGTTTCAGACCAAGATATAGGAACATGAACCGAATTTATCCACTTGCCTGAAATAAGAACAAAGACAAAATATGTCAAACAGATGTCTTCAAAAGACCAGATCAAGCAACCAAAAAAAAAATTAGGAGATGGAGAAAAAAATAGGTACATTGTATGACTATCCTAGATTACAAACTTGAGTTTCCAGTTTGTAGCATGAAGAAAGTGAATGTGGGTGGAATTCTGTGAATTGAAGGGATGACCATATTTCGAGAACAAGGAAAGTAGAAGTCAAAGGACAGAGTAGTGGAGAAAGAAACCTTCACAGAAAACACTCTTGCTATAGCTATGCAGAGGTTGCTCCTCCAGAGTTCAACAGAGTATTTATTCACCAGTGAACGTGCGTGAAGAAACTACCTGAGGCTAAATAAATTGGTATCAGAAAGAATTAGAGGAAACAGTATCTAACATACAGCATTGGAAACAACGTATGTTTCCAAGAGGCAGAGTGGCAAAACCTCATAATTTACAATTATTTCCGTAGAATAGTTTGATACATTTTGCCTTAGGAGTAGGGAAAAATATATATATAAACTAAATATACTCTGGTCCTGCCTAACAAATTTTAAGAGCAACACCTAAGTGGACCAAACTATGTATAACAAAAAATAAGTAACTGTAGACAAAGCTCAAATCAGAATACAAAAATATCGAGCACCCAACAGGCAAAATTGACCATTTCTAGCATCAGTAAAAAGTTACCAGGCATGAAAGAAAGCATAAAAATACACCTCATAATAAGGAGGAAGATCAAACAAATTGAAACCAAATGAGAACTGACACAGATGTTAAAATTAGTAAGAAAAAAAATCATTAAAATAATAATTAAAAAGGTATGCCATATGTTCAAAAGTTAAAAAGTGACATTAAAGATATAAAAGAAAAAAAAAAGCCAAAATTGAATTTATGTAGATAAAAACTGCAATGTCTAGGATGAAACATGCACTGGATGGGTAGAATGGAAGAATCTACACTGAAGAAATAAAGATTAGTGAACTTGAAATCATAACAGTAAACACTGAAAAATGAAATATATAAGAAAAACAGACTTTAAAAATGAAAATCAATAAGCTTGTGTTAAAACTTCAAGGGGCCAAATATTCATGTAATTGGAATCACTGAAGGAGAGAAGGCAAAAATAATACTTGATGAAATAATAGCTGAACATTTCCCATAATTGCCCATATTACTATCCATAAAAAAATCCCATAGACTTATGAGTTCATCATAACCCATTCAATTTAAAAAAAATGTGCAAAATATTTTAACAGAAACCTCACCAAGGATGAAATATGGAACACAAATGGACACATGAAAAAATAATGCTAAGTATCATAAGTCTTTAGGGAAATGCTAATCAAAACCACAATGAGGTAACATTAGACATCTATTCAACTGCTTAACGTTAAAATATCTGACCATCCCATGTGATGCAGAGATTGTGGAGGAACTGGAATCCTCATATATTGCTGGTGAACAAGTAAAATGATATATCCACTTCAGAAAATAATTTAGTAGTTTCTTTAAAAAGTCAAATATACATGTACTACATGATACTGGCATTCCACCACTAGGTATTTATCAAAGGGAAATGAAAGAGTATGTCCACACAAAACTTGTTCACAAATGTTTACGCTCGAAGCCACTTTATATTTCTAATGGCCTAAAATATAAATAAACCAAATGTAAATTATCAGGTGAAGGGATAAACAAATCTTGGTGTATTGCTACAATATAATACTATCAGTAATAATACAAAAGTAAACTATTGATTTATGCACAAATATGGTTAATTTGGTCAATAAGTCAATAGTAGCCTAATGCTATGACACAGTGCCTAGGTCACTCACCTCATTTCATCTTAACACATAGGAATTTTATTGTGGATAAATCTAAAAATAATTAAGTTAGTGAAAAAAGTCAGAAACAAAAAAGTATACATTGTATGATTATGCTTATGTAAGTTACAGATAATCTGACTTAATCTATCATACAAAAACAGATTGGTGGTTGCCTGAGGAGGGCAAGGGATCAGGGGTGGGAACAGTGAAGAGACAATGCACAGGACAAGAAGATGGTTTTCTCAAGAAAAGCGATTTGTGAATCATGGATACATTCATGATCTTGTAGTCATTTCATGTCAAAGTTTACAAATTATATATTTTATTTTATGTTAACCATGCCTCAACACAACTATTAAAAAAAAGTTTGAAGATCCTCTTTTTGCCTTCTGAGAGAAGAAATATACTTTTAAAATTTCCTGGGGGGAAAATAGATAAAACAGGAACACAAAAACTCATTGCCAGATTTTCTTTAAAGTGAAAATCAACAGTACTTGACTTTATGAAACCCAAACTATGCACATCAGCTGATCAATGTATTTATTAATCAAAATTTATTAAAAATGTGCCATGTTCCATGTCAGAATAGAAAGATAAGAAACAAAATAAAATAAAACAGTACATAGTCTCTCCTTATCCTCAGTCCCCGAGGTTTCAGTTACCCATGGTCAGCTGTGGTCCAGAAGCAGATGATCCTCCTCCTGACATAGGTCGAAAGGTCAGCAGTAGCCTAACATTACAACACAATGCCTCTGTCGCTCAGCTCACTTCATTTCAGCACACAGGAATTTTATTATCCTGCAACGTCACAAAAAGAAGAGTGAGTACAGTACAATAAGATATTTTGAGAGACTACATTCACACAGCTTTTATTACAGTACGTTGTTATAATTGTTCTATTTCATTATTAGTTATTGTTGATGTACTTAATTTATAAATTAAACTTTATCACAAGTATGAATGTGCAGGAAAAAACATTGTATATATAGAGTTTCAGGCATCCATTGGGGATCTTGGAATATATCACCTGCAGATAAGAGGGGACTCCTCTAATGTTTATTCTGAGAGAGCTCACAATCTCATTGTTTTCCCTACAACCAGGTCTGATTTGCTACTCAGAGAGAGTTCTACCTCCTCCTTCTTCCTTTCTTTTGTATACCTACTGATACTCTTCCTTTTCCTTTTATTTCTTCTGTTTCCTGTGATTTCCAGGTCTAAATACAGGAACCCCCTAGGAAGGAAGGGGTTAGTTTGTGAGGACTTGTGTTTTTAAAAATTCCAGATTGGTTAAGTCAATTTCTAGATAAAGAAATAAAGAACTCAAAAACTTGTATTGCTCTCTCTCTTCCTTTACCCAATGCTGCACCATGAACAATTTGGGTCATTTTACTTCACACTAACTTGTACTTTAAGGTGGCATGCAATAATAGAAAAAATCTACACTTATATAACATTCTTTCGGGTGTGTCACATCCTGCCCTAACCATCTTCAAAAACTTTTATCAGTAAGAACTATTATTTCTCTCCTTTTACACAAGAGGAAACTGAGGCATGGGGAGATTAAGTAACTTCCCACCCTGTAGACATCAGGCAGTCTGGCTTCCCATTGTGTGCACACGTGGAAAGTACTGAGAAGAAAAGAGGTGATGCTCAATATTCCAGTAATTCAGAAAAGCAGGGACAGGTCTACAAGATAACCTTTACTTTCTATGTCCTGTACCTGAGCACTCTACTCTAAAGAATTATTTCCCAGACTTGCTTTGCATTTGCAATTCCATCGTCTAGTTAGGGAAACAGCAATAAGGCATTAAGTAGCTGAGAGGAAAACAAGCAGATGTTGATTTGTGAAATTATTTAATTCCAAACGATAATTTGAAAGAAAATGAAAGATAATAGGATAGACAATGTGTGTTTGAGTGCCAATGACTGCTGCTATATTCTTCAAACAAAAAAGCAAAAGAAAAAACAGTGATTATTCAGAAATCCAACAAATTAATTTGGGTGCAAGCCAATATAGAGACAAACAAAATGCATTAATTTGAAAAATCCTTGTCTTCTCTTTACTTTAGGGACTATTATTATCTAGCAGAATATCAACATCCTTGACCACAACCCAAAAGAAAAAAATAAAAATCCTGGTTATCATAGGTTTCTTTTTTGTACTGAGGTGATAGGGGAAGGTTAAAGTCAACTGAATGTAGAGAGTAGAGCTAAATGACCCTGACTCAGTGGAAGCTTTGAAAAGGTATGGAAACTGCAAAAGAAAAAAAGGCATCATAATTCTCTGAATTGCAGGTATTTTCTCTTTAGGCAGCCAGCCAAAACTCTTTCATGCCAATGAAAGTAAGCTGTGTGTGCTGCTTTTTGATAGTATCACCCATGATAAACCTTAAACGGTAAGGGAGTTCATTTCAGATATAGATCTGAAGCTAACTTATCCAACTTATCTGGCCAGAAAAATCTTGCTGTATATCTTTCAAAAACAAGATGACTTGAGAGATTTTTAGTAATCCCAGATTGTGTCTGGGGAGAAAATGTGACATGAGCAGTTGTCTCTATGGTTTCAGCTAACACGAGGAAATACATAACCCAGACAGACACAAATCCACAGAAATCTGAGCAAGAACAGAGTCCATTATGTAAGCAGGACTAAAATGTGTGTGTTTAGTGAAGTTGAAACTTTGTTTACCCCAAGGACTTTCCACTTTTATCAAATTCATTGTACCCAGTTTTAGAATTTAAAGACTAAAAGAGAAATCATTCAAATCCAGTTATGATTTTTTCTTCAAAATCAAGATCTGATCTATAGTCTTGTTTTCTGAAGGAGATGAGTAAAATGGTAGTGCATAACTCAAAAGTGCTATCTAACCCTTCTAAGGATCTACAAGAGCTAACCTGATTGATAAAAGCAGAGGCGGGCGGAGGGGGGTTAGTCTCAAAACTAACATTGAAGCAAGAAAGTTTTAATAAATTGGATTTATTTTGCACGGCTTCTTTTCTTTTGTGTAACAGTCATTGGGCATAACAGACTTAAAGATTTCAATGGCAATATATAACAAAAGTCAGGTATTTTAGGAATATTGAATAATGTAATAACTGGTTATAATAGGTTTATATTCTTTGGAGATAATATTAAATGATATTAAAATATGGCTTTGCTAACATAGATGGGCCTTCCTTACCCCAAGAAAAGCAAAATTTTTGAAACCCCATTCTCAGCCCTTAGATTTATTATGTAATAATGAACAAGTCATCCTCTTCTTGTCACTCTCTTCTTGAGAGATTTCAGGCAAAACACTAAATCTCTCTTGACCTCAATTTAGCCATCTATAAAATGAAGGGTTGGAGCCAATTATCTCTGTGTCTTGTAACTGTAAAATGATATGTTCTATATTATTTCTCCATTTTTTCTTTCAGTTAAAAAAATATGTAGTGCTTACTATATGCTAGGCCATTTAATACTATTTGTGAAAGTAGACACAATAAAACTCAGAGCTATTTAAAAACTCAATTTTATAGATGAGAATATTGAAGCTCAATAGGTTGAAAACCTTGCCCAACCTCATGCAGATAATTAAGGATAGAACAGCAATTTAGTTTCAGGCTAATTTGAATAAAAATCTTATTTCCACTGGCTATACCATATCCAACTAAGTGCATAATGTTCAGCATTTTTGGTATTATAAATGTGCTTTTAAGATGTTGATCATATGTGCTTTGTAATTATGTCCTTTGAGTGACATATCCTTGATGATTTTAAGAGATTTTGTGTATGTTTATTAAAGAATTGTAATGCTGGCTTTAAGAAAAAATAGAAGACAGAGGAGACTGTGACTCTGATAAATCACGAAGAAATAATAGATGAGTGGCAAGTTAATGCACTCAGCAGCCCAATCCAAGCACACCCTCCAAAGCAGAGATTTACTTTTGAAAGAAGTTAAACATAAAGTTCCAAGGAAAATGCTGAGGTAAAGATTAAAGCTGTGCAGATTATCAAGTGCCTAATCTTGTTAAATGTTTTTAAAAAGAAGTTTAAAAAAAAGCATGGAAAGTAAAGAAAAAATTGTACAATAATAATAGCATAGTATGGGAGCATGAGAGACCAGTGCAGTCTGTGCCATCCTGACATGGGAGATGGTGAGATGATGGATCAAAGAATTAAAAATATCACTATCCGTATTGGCATCCTTGGAAGAACTTCTTTTGGTTTATAAGGAGAAGAGATGGGTATCAGTGTCATTTTCTTAAGGAAGGAGGATTAAATCTAAGGAGTATTAACATTTAGCATTAAATATTTCTTAAGGAATAAAAACTCTCTCTTATTCATCTATCTGTGTGGTATACTCTAAACTCACATAGATCTTATTTCATATATACAAATTTTAATAAGCATTATTAGATACTTTTAGAACATGAGTTTAGCCATTTTTTCCCCCTAAGGCCTTAATTTATATCTAGTGTCTGTACATTCAATAAATAATTTAATTTAAAAATTATTTCCTTAGTTAAAAGCCATGTATCCTCATTCTAGAAAATGTGCCATATAAAATAGGTTGCAGAAAAGAAGTCACCACTGTTCATATTTTCTTTCCATCCATGTGTATTAGTTACCTACTGAAACAATGGTGCAATGAAAAAAAAACTATCCTAAATCTCAGTGATTTAAAACAAAAATATTTAACTTGGTCATTCTCTCCAGGTTAGCTGAGTGTGGCTGCTCTAGACTGAGTTCAATGGGCTTGATTATAAGCTGTCAGTGGGTCTGGGTTAGCCCCACATATCTCTCATCCGCCTGATCTAGGAGGTTACACACTGCAATGCCCTTCTCATCATCATGGCAGAAGCACAGGACAAGGCAAGCAGAAACACAGGGTTCCTCTTAAGGAAATTATACACTATTATTTCCACCCACATTCTGTTCACCATAGCAACACCAAGCCCTACATCTATGTTTTCCCAATATAAATCTTATAAAATTAGTTTAGTGATAATTTTATTTTATCAAGATTAATGTAGCTAGAATTTTTAAATGAATACATTTTTATTGAATTCAAATAGTGTTCATTTAGTTTCCATTTATAAATCCTTTGATTGTAAGATGAAATATTTTTAGTTTGTATTTGTTTTTCCCTTCTCAATAGACAACAATAAATTATTTCAATAAATAATCTGTCGTCCCATAATAGAGACTGCCATACACATAGTTAATACATGAGAATGAGATATCACCATCTTGTAAAATTTAATAATTAAATCGTCTTTCTCTGGAATCAAGTATCATAATGTCTTGGTATTATTATTGGTAAAGTTAATTTTTTGTGAAAACACTTGTGATTTTCTTCCACTATGCAACTATAGTTCTTTTCTCGAGGAGTTTACATAGTTTATTTATCGTTCAGTTTATATATATTTACCCCTCAGGTCATAGAGAACTTGGTTGATTGGAATTAATAATTGCTCAAGATGACTAGAAATTTATTTCTACATGTAGTTATCAACTCACATTTTTAAGATAGTAGTTTGTATTTTAGGAAGCAAAGTATTGGAGCCAAATGAAAACTTATCTAGATAGAAATTACTAAATTTCAAAATCTTGAAAATATGTGTGTGTGTATATGTGTGTGATTACTCTTCTTTTTAATTAAACTGGACATTATATTCTATGATAAAATATTTTACTATTTCCTTTCCTGATTTCTACTAGTGTTCATCAAATTTTCTCTCCCCTTACTACTTTAATTTATTTATTATTCAATTTATGTTATCATTTAATCAAAAGTTTTGTCAACACCCCAAGTCTGGATATGAAACATTAAAACCAATATACCTGTTTACTTAAATGTTATCTTAGTCCATTCGTTTGCTGTAACAAAATACCACAGATTAGGTAGTTTATAAACAACAGAAATGTATTTCTCACAGGTTTAGAAGTTGGAAGTCCAAGATCAGGGTGCCAGTATGGTCAGCGGAGGGCCCTATTCTGGATCTCTGGTTTCTCAATTGTATCCCCACATAGCAGAAGGGGGCTCGGGAGCTCTGTGGAGGTCTCTTTTATAAGGCACTAATCCTATTCAGGAGGGCTCCACTCTCAGGACCAAAGTACTTCCCAATGGCCCTCCCTCTTAATACCATCACATTGGTATTAGGATCACAACATATGAATTTTGTAGGATACAAATATTCAGACACTAGTAAACATGGACTTAAAGTCTCCAACTTCTTGGTGACCCTTTTCACTAGTCTTCTACTGGGAGATAGAAAGTTTGTTCATATATAACTCATGATCCTTTGGTGAACAACTTACAAAAATATATAATACATTTTTTAGTGGGAGAAAAAAAAGATCTCTTGAGTTATAAGAGAAAAGTAAAATAGGCCAGGAAAATCTTATGAATTCTGTGTAATTACTTAAAAAACTCAGCTCACATCAATCTATGCTTGAGATGGACACCTATTTGACAACCGGTGATTTGTCAGGGGAAGGCTATATGTGAATTTAGACCTGCAACTTCATCAAACTAATGTCTTACACTCCATAATTTCTTTTGTGTAAATTTAGCTTTAATGATTAACTAAGTTCACACTAGAACAAGTAACTGAAAATTTATTGTGAGCTCATATTCTATGGGCTTTATTATAGTGTGTGGGAGTTTTTAAATATTTTTTTAATTACATTTTTCTCAATTCCCATATGATGACTTTATATCATCTTTATCCTCATCATGTAATTTTAGTTAATATTCCTATACACATGACATTGCATTAGATATTATTCAAAGCTAGTTCAGTAACATGTGGATGTTTGTGGAAACTAGCTCATGCATGTGTGAGCATAAATGGGTACATATACATGGAGTATGGTACAAAGAATGGGACAAATAAGAAAACTGCAAAGACATGAGGTGTGAAATTATATCGGTTCATTGAATTTTACTTATAATTTAGATATGTAATAATGACATAATATGGTGTCATAGATCTTATTTTAAATGACTGTTATAATTGAGGCCAAGAGACCCTCAAAAATTAGGGTATGTGTCAAAATTAAAAACCTAATTTTATTTTCCTTGAAACCAAAGTTAAAAGCAATATTTATCCTTTCTGTGGAAAACAAATTTTAATACAGCTACTAATGGTATCCCAGTTCTCTTTTCTTAAATATTCTACTGGACTCCTACATAACTTATTAATGAAATGAGTAATTTTATTGAAACCTTACTATGTGCCAGGAGCCATGTTTGGTATCGAATATAGAACCCCGAGGAAATATAGAACCATCATTGTGAGTGATGAAGTAAGGGGTATTGTGCTTGCAAAGACAAAGTGATTTTACAAATATGCCCCCAGGGTTCCTTCCTAAACATTTGGTATTGTTATTAAATTTGAAAAATGATCATTTTGTTTTCTGCTTTGTGTTTGTACATAGCTAAATTTTAAAGATTTTATTTTTTTAATTTCTTTTTTCATTTATTTCTACTCTTATTTGTATTAGTTCTTTCTATTTCATTTGTTTTTGCCCTGTAATTTTTCTAAATTTAGCATGGTAATTTTCAAATATTCTCATTCTTAACATATACATTTAACTTATAATTCCCTTTCATAGTACTATAACTGCTGAAACTATAAGCATTGATATGATTTTTGTTTTCAACTATATTTCATATTTTTCATAACTATATTTTCTTTTATTCATGAATACCATTGAATATTTCTTTTCAATTTTAATTTCTAGCTTAAGGGAAGCTTTTGATTTACAGTTGTGTTCTGATTTATAATTTTATTGCTTTGTGGTAAAGGATGTTGTACGTATTATATCAATTTATTGGTATTTGGAGACTCCCTTTATTGCTGTGGCATATAGTCAGTTTTCATAGTTTTATGTGTGTTTGACAATATGTGAATTTTCAAGGACAATGAGGTAGGGCAGAGACGTGGAACAAGCATCATGATTAACTTTTCCCCCCGTGATGAAAAATGCTGAGAGATAAAGAGTACAGTAAGAACAGGAAGGACCCCATCTTAAGACCAAGATTCTATTTTAAAAAGCAGAGAGTTAAGAAGTAAGATTCCTAACATATTTTTTAGTAATCAGCCAACAGCCTACCTTATGGCAGGACAGGTAGGCCTAAATGATATGTTTCCACTGCTTGACGGAAACCGTCTTGGAGAAGAACCAGATCAATAAATTCCCTGTGTGAATTTTATCCTGCAGAATTATCTGGAGGACTGACTGTGGGTGAGGGCACAGTGTCCTTCACTGGACATAGACATCACGAGACCACATGTCAAGCCTACACTGCACCCCGCACCCCACTGTTCCGGTGCTCTTTGCCATTCTTGAAAGCCTTAAAAGACAGAATCCCCAGGCTTTCAGCGCACCTCCTCTCTGAAGATGCCCACACTTTCTTGTCGTTAAGTGAGTACTTTTAAATAAAGCTTTCTCACTGCTCAAATTACTGTATTTTGTCTCTTTGCTATTTCATTCTATTTCCAAGTCTTCACTCTGTCTCTGCTTTACTCCTGATAAGCAGGGAGGGGCTGCTAAGAGCTCTGATTTGGACTTGCAAGTTCCCTGGGTGACCAGGATGGAACTGCAGCTGTGCAATCTGCTTTTAGCAGCCTGCCTGAAAATCTCTTTTCTTTGCAAAGTTCTCAGAAGATAATCTCACTCCATCCTGTGCTCCACGGCCCCCTGAAATCCTCAGGTGGTAGGAGCTAGTGTCCACACTGTGCAGATTCAAGCAGACACAGGATGCCAGGTGACCCTGGCTTCAGCAGCTGGCAAGGGAATCTGCCCTAGGCTGAGAACTTTCCCTCTGCACTTTCCTGTTCTCTCCTGCCTGCAAGGCAGCTGCCTTCCCTGCAGCTCCCGCTTTAATGAATTCCTTCCTTACCTGCACTCATCAGACCTGCTTGAGAATTCTTTCTGTCTAGAGTCAAGAACCCTCACCCATCTAGGCTGAAGTTTAACCTTGTGTGCAGGGAGAGACCTCCCCAGACGCAGCTGTCTGGCAAACAGGGCTTTGGAGAACAGGATTTTACACACGTACAACCACAATACAAACTCATACACATGAATGGTTTGTTAACTGCATTGTCAAATCTTTTTCTATCAAATTCTGGCAGTAGACATAAAAAAATCCCCTATTATGGTGCAATGGCTTTTAAACATAAATTTATGACTCTATTCAAGATAAAGTTTTTCGATTGTCCTATTGCTTCTCTTTGTAACCTTGATCTTTGCTCAAAATTGTAATTCTTCTGGTAATTTGCTCTCACAGAGATGTATCGCTAAATCATTACCCATTCCACAATCCTTTCTTCTCCCAGATTTATAACCTTGGCTGTCCTCCCAGCTACAATTTCATCTCTCTGTTTTTGCCTTAATCTCATTAGGGATGTTCCAGAATAAAACAAAGTCCCTCTCTCTCCTTAATCCAGAAGTTCTTCTACTGCCTCTGCGTCTACAAGTTTTCTAGAAGACAGACTCAAGTACTCTGCATGTTAGCCTAGGGTTTAGACTACTGACAGTGCAGAAAAAAGGCAAACAGCAATAAAGAAAATTATTTCATCTTAATCTTTTATTAAGCAATTTGCATCACACTCTAAAAAATCTTCAATATAGTATTTGACTGGTATTGAATGGTTACTATCCTAATTATCTAATATTACAAATTATTGATCACAGAAAAGTAGGCCATCCAGGACATTTGTTACAATTTTTTGTCCATTCTTGAGTTTGGAAATTTTCTTTTATGATTCTCTGTCAAAGGAACCAAATAAGGTTATTGTCATTTTTTTCTAGTCAAATTGCTTCTTTAGCTATATCATATATTTAGATGGAAGCTATAAAAAGTTTAATTTTGACTGAAATATTCAATGAAAAGATTTATTTTCACTCTCAATTAAGGAAAGAATGTAGTATGTTTCCAATTTCTGTCCCATTTGTTCTGAGCGATGGATGTCTTTTTCTTTTTAATTTAATGTCTCTGTAAGACCCAGAAAACAGGCCCTGCTCAGCCCCGGGATGGACGGCGACCCAAATACTCACAAGAGACCGGTCTTGATGCAAACAGCAAGAGGTTTATTGATTCCACCAGCGCGCTGGGGTCGAGACTCATAACCCACACAGGGACAGAGGAGTTCGACCCCGAGCAGAATTTTACAGGAGGTTTTAAAGGGAAAGAAACTATACCTAAGGGGAGGCGAGGGGGTGGTCTGCTGATGATTCAATAGCAAAAATATTTCAATTAGGGTCTCACAGGGCTTTATCTTCACAGTAGGGTCTCACAGGGCTTCATCTTCACAGTCTATCAGTTTTGGGGAGGATTACCTAGGCACGGGTTTGCAAGCTATTGTGTCATTGTGTTCAGGCCGGTTTTTATGACTCAGGCCAAGGGTCAGAGCCTACTTAAAATTTTCCTATTCCTTCAGGTGGTTTCGGGGAAACTGAAACTCAGGCCGTCTTATCTCTAAGGCTTTCTGAGGCCTGTCATGGCGTTAGTTTGGTCTTTTCATTCCCCACTTCTTCTTATGTATAGTTCTAATCATAGAACTAGAGTTCTATATTGTTAAAAAATTCTTTTTCAGAATTAGGTACGGACTGGTAATGCTGTCTTAACATTAAAATTTGTACTGCACTAATCCGTTCTCTAATAAAAGTTACTAATTTGTTTAGGATGCAAGGACCAATAGTAAGTAACAAAAGCAAAATTAGAATAGGTCTTAAAAGGGAAGATATTAGAGTAGTAAACCAAGGAGATTTACTAAACCATCTTTCAAACCATCTTTGCTGAGACTCTCGGTCTTGCAGGCGTTTATCTAGCCTTTCCCTCAACTTAGACATGGAGTCTTTTATGATTTCAGAGTGATTTACATAGAAGCAGCATTCTTCTCTCAATGCAGCACTCAGTCTACCATCCTTTAAAAACAACAGATCTAGTCCTCTCCTATTCTGCAATACTGCCTCTGATAAAGAAGTCAGAGATTCTTTTAGTCAATAAGAAGCCAGGTAAGCAGCTGGGGAGCATGGGGGTTAGGAAGGGTCGGGCTTACGGTGTAAGCGAAGCTTAAGAGGATTATCAGTCTTTTCCACGTGCCAGGACTCATCTTCCTCTGCCTTTGGTGCAGCTTTTAGGTGGGAGGCGTGGATTCAGGCGGCTATTCCTTCGACCTTTACTGCAGAGAGGTTGTCAGCAGGACTAGGTAGGGTCCTTTTTACTGAGGCTCAAGATTCCCAACACGGTGTCTGCGTACGTAGACAGCGTCTCCCACTTGGAAATGGTGAGGGACGGTGGTGGTCTCAGTGGAGTAGGCCTCTTTCAGTGGTTCCCATGCCTGCTGGCGAACTACTTCTAGGGCTTTTAGGTGAACAAACAAAGGTTGAGAGAGAACAGCATCAGGGTTATGCACCTTTCCTACTTCTACAAGGGGGGGCGGTCCCCCACACAAAAGCTCATAGGGGGTTAGTCTAGAACACCCTGGGGTGTTCCTTGCCCAGAACAGGGCAAAGGGAAGGAGAGCTGTCCAGTCATTCCCGCCGGTCTCTAAGGCTAATTTAGTTAAGGTCTCTTTTAGAGTTCTATTTATCCTCTCTACCTGTCCTGAGCTTTGGGGTCTATATGCACAATGTAATTTTTATTCAAACCCCATTTGTTTGGCCAATCCCTGACTTACCTGAGCAACAAAGGCGGGCCTGTTGTCAGATCCGTTTACCTTAGGGATTCTAAACCTGGGAAAAATTTCTTCTAATATCTTCTTGGCCACTATGTTGGCAGTCTCTGTCTTAGTTGGGTATGCCTCTACCCATCCTGTGAAGGTATCTATAAAAACTAATAGATATTTATTTCCATATTTGGCAGGTTTTATTTCAGTAAAGTCTATTTCCCAGTAAGCCCCAGGTCGATCACCCCGCAATCTTCATCCAGGGGGGCGTCGGTTGGAACCTGCATTTGTCATGGCACAAGGAATACAATTTTTAACTACAGCATTAACAACTTCAGGAAGTCCAATTACATAGTAGGGGGATGATTTTACTGTCTTTTTCAGGTGTTTAGTTCCCAGATGGGTGAGACGGTGGAGCTGTTCCACATATTCTTTAGCCTCCCTCTGGGGGAATATGATTTTCCCATCTTCTGTCTTTCTTAATCCTTGAGGCGTCTCTATAGTGTACCCTAGGCGATTCATGACCTGGCAATCTTCTCTAGTATACTGGAATTTCTCAGGGCTGGGCTCTGTCTCATAGTCACTCATTGCTGGCAATATTGGGGTTCCGTGAGCAGCTTTCTTTGCTGTCTGGTCAGCCAACTGATTTCCTTTAGTTATCTTATCGGTGGCTTTTTGGTGCCCAGGGCAGTGTATGATGGCCACCTTTTTAGGCAAATGCACTGCCTCTAATAGACTCAGAATTTCTTCTTTATTTTTAATCTCTTTACCTGCTGATGTCAGTAATCCTCTCTGCTGACAGATGGCACCATGTACATGTGCAGTAGCAAAGGCATATCTACTATCCGTGTAGATATTGATGACTCTCTCCTCAGCTAGCCTCAAAGCCTGTATCAAAGCTATGAGTTCTGCCTTTTGAGCTGAGGTCCCTTCTGGTAGACTGCGTGCCCACACTGTCTGCTCTCCATCCACTACCGCAGCCACAGCCATCCTCTTACCTTCAACTACGAAGCTGCTGCCATCCGTGAACCAGGTGGTACCGTTAGGCCAGGGGGTGTCTGTGAGGTCACTTCTGACTCCAGTTTCCTCAGCCAGTATGTCTGCACAAGTGTGAACAACTGGCTCCTCAGTGTCCTCAGGCAGTAAGGTAGCGGGGTTAAGGAGGGCAGGCTGGCCAAAGATGATTCTCTCCGTCAGCAATAAGCTTTGGTAGTGGGTCATGCTAGCATTCGTCATCCACTGATTAGGAGGCTGGCGGATAACACTCTCTAGGGCATGGGCAGCAATTACAGTCACCTGTTGTCCCATAGTTAGTTTGTCAGCGTCCTTGATCAGGATCACGACTGCTGCAATGGCCTTTAAGCAGGATGGCCATCCGCTGGCCACTGGGTCCAGTTTCTTTGACAGGTATGCCACCGGCCTCTTCCAGGGTCCCAAGGCCTGGGTAAGAACTCCCCTGGCTACTCCCCCTCTCTCCTTGCAGTAGGCACATTGATTTTGTCAAGGGGTGGTCTGCCCATGCTTCTCGTTGTCTTCTGGCCCCTGTTGCTCAGGTTCCCTACCTGCCTAGGCCCTTGAAATCCTCTCTCTTTCTCTCCTACCACTGTGGCCAAAATTCTAGATAAGTTTTCCTCCTGTTTTCTGTCTCTTCTATCCTCCCTTTCCTCTCTCTCTCTCTTCTGCCTTTCTTCCTTCTCTTCCTCTGTCTCTCTTTTGTGATACACTTTCTCAGCCTCCTTCACTAGGTCCTGTAAAGTAAAATCCTGCAATCCTTCGAGGCGCTGCAGCTTCTTTTTGATATCAGAGGCTGATTGCCCTATAAATGCCATAGCTACGGCTGCCCGCTGTCCCTCAGAGGTGGGATCAAAAGGAGTATAGCGCCTATAAGCCTCCATGAGGCGCTCAAGAAAAACTGAAGGCGGTTCAGTGGGCCCCTGAAGAATTTCTCTTACCTTAGCCAGATTAGTGGGCCATCGCGCAGCCCCCTTGAGACCTGCCACCAGAGCCCGGCGGTAGACTGTCAACCTCTCCCTACCTTCCGGAGTATTGAAGTCCCAGTTGGGTCGAGTCAACGGGAATCCAGCACCTATCACATGGGGAAGTTGGGAGGGTTGCCCATTGTCTCCTAAAACATTTTTCCAGGCTTCCAACAGGATTCTCTCTCTCTCTTCCGTGGTGAAAAGAGACTGCAACAGTTGCTGGCAATCATCCCAAGTGGGTTGGTGGGAGAACATGAGAGACTCCATCAATCCTGTAAGTCCTGCAGGGTTTTCTGAAAAGGAAGCATGATTAGCCTTCCAATTATATATATCTGCAGAAGAAAATGGCCAATACTGCATGGGTTGGACTCCGGGGGGCGGCACGGGTGGGCCATAAACTCTTAGTGGGAGAGTGACAGTAGAATCTGGCCCATCCCCAGGAGGGGCCCCTCTACGACTCCTGGTACCCGCTGCTGGACCCCCCGCTGCTGCTGGTGAAGGGGGAGCATTGGGCCCTTCCTCTTCCCTTTCTTGTACTACCGGCTGAGCAGGTTGTGGCTCAGGGGCTGGAGCAGGTTCTGCCGCCTGTTCAAGATAATACGGGAGAGGGTTAGGTTCCAGCCATTCGGGAGGGGATTCTACTTCAGGATATATTTTAGGTTTCGGGGTTCCTGCAGCTCTGCCTCTATTTAGTACCAACACTTGAAACTCTGGTTTCTTGGATTTTTGCACCCAGGGTTTTACCCACGCAGGAGGATTATCTACCAAATTCTGCCAGATCATGATGTAGGGTTGGTGGTCAGGGTGAGAATCGGGTTCTGGCTGAAAAACAAGATTTTTAACTGCAAAAATTAACTCTCTATTAAAAGTACCCTCAGGAGGCCAGCCTACATCGAAGGTCAGCCATTCACCCGAGCAGAGGGTCTGCCACTGTCCTTTTTTAACTTCTACAGACAAGTCATGGGCCCTTTTCTTAACGTCCGTCCAGTGGTCTAATGTCAGAGACAGGGGGGTCGTCACAGTCTGTCCCATTTCAATCGTCTCCAGATACACAAAAACAGCAAGACACAAAATGACAAAAGACACCAACAAACACTTTCCTCCTCTCGTTTTCCACAGACACGAGAGGTATTCAGATGGGGGAGGGTCCCTCCGTTGAATCCGCTCAAACCGGACCCTTTCCCCCTCCAACAGACGGGCGGAAAAATCCCCCGTTTCACACCCAGGGGCGTCCCCCAGGGTTGCAGCTTGTGGCCCCTGGCACGTCTGCCTTACCACAGCTTTCCGTTCCCTTATGGGAGCGGCAAGCGGCTGCCAAACCGAAAGCGCTTTTCACAGACCCAGATATCTGACAGAACAAACAGGCGCCGGCGCACACAGACACTTAAGGATCCTTTGCTTACCTCCAAGTGGGTCTCTGGAGAATAGGGTGGCCGCAGATCCCGGACGAGCCCCCAAATGTAAGACCCAGAAAACAGGCCCTGCTCAGCCCCGGGATGGACGGCGACCCAAATACTCACAAGAGACCGGTCTTGATGCAAACAGCAAGAGGTTTATTGATTCCACCAGCGCGCTGGGGTCGAGACTCATAACCCACACAGGGACAGAGGAGTTCGACCCCGAGCAGAATTTTACAGGAGGTTTTAAAGGGAAAGAAACTATACCTAAGGGGAGGCGAGGGGGTGGTCTGCTGATGATTCAATAGCAAAAATATTTCAATTAGGGTCTCACAGGGCTTTATCTTCACAGTAGGGTCTCACAGGGCTTTATCTTCACAACCTATCAGTTTTGGGGAGGATTACCTAGGCACGGGTTTGCAAGCTATTGTGTCATTGTGTTCAGGCCGGTTTTTATGACTCAGGCCAAGGGTCAGAGCCTACTTAAAATTTTCCTATTCCTTCAGGTGGTTTCGGGGAAACTGAAACTCAGGCCGTCTTATCTCTGAGGCTTTCTGAGGCCTGTCATGGCGTTAGTTTGGTCTTTTCATCTCTTAGACAGTGCTTTGCAAAATTTCTTTAAAAGAATCAAAACAATTATCCAAGTGCATATGAATAGTTCCTGAGGCTTTCTTTTGTTAGTGTGGTGTTTTCATTTTCACTAATAATTTTGCTTCAAACCACTAGTGTTTTCCCCAAAAATATCTTTTATTTTACCTCCTTTTATATGAAAAATTTCTATCCATGCCAGTATTTATCAAACTAAAATGATATCGGCAAGAAAGTAAAATGCAGTGAAATTACGTCATTTTTCTTTCAACTCTTCTGTTTATTGCCTCAGTGTGGTAGCAAAGTCAGGCAACTCTTCTTTGGTGGTCCCTAAATCAATGACCAAGGAATTATTCAATCTCTCGTATTTTCTCTCTTTATCCTTCCTTAGTACCTCTTCCTTTCCTTTTCCTAAATCAGCTTTATCAGTGGTCTGCATTAAGGGTCATTTAACATGGACTCAACTTATATAGTGAGATTCTTGGATTCAATTTTCTTTATTTTCCATACTCCTATTGTGAGAAGTGGTGATTAAGCAAAGCAGTTTTCAGGTATTCCTCAGCTCTTGTCAATTTATACACAATCTTAATTTTAATTTTACTGGCAACTATTTTAAATTTGCATTAGTAGTATGATCATCATTGGCATTAATATTTTAAAGACTTGAAGAGTAGAGAGGATAGATACTTTTAACCTAAAGGTGACATAGACACTGAGACTCCATCTATCCCTTTCCAAATTTTAAATTCCTCACCCCCTTAAAACTACAATATTTCTTAAGTCATGTAAACAGCAGTCAATTATAACCTATTTTAATAAAATTAGGCCTAAAGTAAATGTACAAATGTATCTTCTCATACATGTGACTCCAAATGACATTAATTTTGTGCATATATTTGCCTTTTCAAAAAAAATGTGTGTTAAGCCACGTAAGATGTCCCCCATTGATCCCTGTCTCAACATGAACACTCAAGATGTTTATCTTTTTCCTACTAGAACCTAAAACATTTTTCTAAGTGTGCCCTTTGTAAAGGAAAATACTCAGACATGTAGTAACCTTCACCATACTGGTTCTTTAACACAGCAGCTTCCATGGGTCCCAATCTATTAATGAGAATGTAAATGATAAGTGACATATTAGCAGTATCCAATTCAAGTAGGCTGAGACCTAAAACCAAGATAATCCTATGATTATTTCTTCTTGTCTGGAGTGTATTTGGAATGGATTATCCTGCAATAGGAAAAATCCCCACTGTGGTTCCCTGACTTTTGAAGCATGGATTTTTATGGTGAAAAGACCAAACAAGGCCCATTTAAATTCCCTTCCCCTAATAATATAATCTATAAAACAAGTGCCTTGTCTTCGGGAATTACAGATATTCACAACTCAAACACATACTGGAAAGAAGCACTGTTGTGGCTTTCTATTTCCTCTTTCTTGCTTTCTTTTTTTTTTTTTCATTTGCCAGTTTGGTCAAGATGATGTCCAATTCCAGTCCTCATCTTATTTGACTTTTCAGCAGTTTTTATCACAATTAGTCTCCCCTCATCCTTGAAATATTTTCTTCTGATGTCTTCCTGAATCCTGTGCTTGTTTTTCCTCTAGCATCCTCCATCTCTGCTTCCCCGCTTTGTCTGTTTTCTCATCATTTCCCAACCCTTTCAAATCTTTGTTCAGAGTTTGTACTTCTACTTCCTTCATCCTTCATCGAAACTGTCTTCTGGTGTTTCATCCAGCTTCATGGCTTTAGTTACTATCATATGTTAGACTCCCAAATTCATATAACTTCAGGCCGCTCCCATCCTTTAAATTCCAGATGTGTATTCAAATTCCTATTACTTACCTTCACTTAGATGTCTAATTTGCAACTCAAACTTCTCATGTCCCACAGTGAGTCCCGATCTTCCTGATCACCACTCCAAACTTTCTTTTGCTTGGTTTCCTTTGCAGTTAAGGATGACAACTTCATCTTTCCTTTTACTCATTTACTAAATAACGTGCTAATTCTTGACCTCATTCTTTCTGTCATGTACTACATCCAAAGTATTGGTGAACTATGGATGGCTATACCTAGACATAATAAGGTATTCCCAGAATTTAATGACCTCTCCTCACCTCACTGCTATCACCCTCATCCAAGCCATTATCATACTTCATATGGATCTTCTGAGACTCCTAACTGGTCCAATCTTTACTACACACCCAGTCCCCAAAGTCTACTCTCAGCAGAGATGTGAGAATCATCTTCAACAATATCGCACACATCTTGTCACGTCTGCTCTTCACCTTACTGTGGTTTTTCATTACTTTAAGAATGATTGCTCAACCTCATAGGATAGCCTACAAGGTCTGTCTGTTCCCAATTACCACTTTTCTGACTTTCTCTCACTCCACAAACATTCATTTGTTTTAAGCAAATTGTGAGTGCACTGAACATGGCAGCCAACTTTTACTTTGTGTCTTACTGATTCTGTCCCCTCAGCATGACCCACTTGCTTACATTCTTCAGTCCTTCGTGAACATCACCTTCTCTGGGTGGCCATGTTACTCACAACTATTCTTCCTACTCTACTTTTTTTTCTTAGCAATGATTGCCGTCTGTCATATAGTATGTTTTACTTGAAAGTTTGTAAACACCTCTTTATAAAATTTTAACCCAGATCTTGTTAAGAAAAAGAAAAATATTTGTATTAGCAACATAATTTTTGAAGATTTCATAATATAGAGTTTTCTTTATTTCCTAGTGCTCAACTATCTTCCTTTTTTCCCTCTTTGACCAGCTATTACAATTTTTTTAAAGCAGTGTGTGGTGTAGTAAGTACTTTTCACAAGTTACAGGTAAGATTTTCTATTTTGCCAGTGAGTGCCAGTTGCAGCTGCTATGAGGTATATTTCAAAACCAGGACATGCCTATGTGTATGCTAACTGAAAAACTGTATTTGCCTTTTTTCAAACCGATTTTTCTGAGTTTAAAATGAACTAATTTTAAATATCTTGTCCAGCTACAATTTAAAAAATGCATACTTATTACACTCGTGAAAACAGAAAGCAAAAGCAAGCAGAGTATACGAAAGTGTTATCTCTTAAAATACTCCTTCATTGTTCTTTTACCTTTTTAAGGAGTGACTCCCTCTGCTTATATAGAAAATGTGAATATATAAACACAGTAAGAGTTAGTAAGATGCAAAAGTGATTCTGTGCTTTCAACATCTATCTCCTTGTAGGATTTCAAAGTAATTATGTAGGTATCTCTAACATTGCTTTTCAATATTGTTATTTGGTAGGTTTTCTTTAAAGTAGGTTATCATACACTGAGTTCTTTCCTAGATGGCCATTTGTCAGTGACTTACTAAATATAAATTTAGAAACAACATTTGTCAATGCTAGAAATATTTTCAGTGTTGCATAACATGTGATAAACTGAAATTAATATGGGGTAAAAAATAAACAGTGATGCATAATTTTCTATTAGTTGGTAGGTGAAGCTGAATATTATACAGACATAAATTAGCATAATTCTGTTAACTTAATATGAAGCAAACTGGACCTTGTAACTTAGAGGAAGAGTCAAGATATGAATTCAAAGATCCCTAAAATATATCTAAATATCTATAATTTGTATATCTAAATAGCCTATAATTTGAGTATAATCACCCCTCTTTTGGAACAAACAGATGTTTGACTAAGTAGATATATCATTTCAACTAGCTAGCCTTTATTTCAACAATCTCATTATTTAAATAAGTTTATATTTTGCTCATGCTATGTGTCTTGTTATGTGTTGTCAAGGACCCTTGATTAAGATGACCAAATTTATCAAAGAAAAATAAAAGGCACTGGGTTAAATCTAAATTTAGTAAAACCAATGGGTACATTTTTAGTATAAGTGCCCACACAATATTTGGTATATACTTCTACTAATTTTGTTGTTTTTATCTGAAAATCACATTTAACTGCATATTCTGTATTTTATCTGACAACCCTGCCCTTGAAATTCACTATGGGAATCAGGGTGACAGAAGAGCCACAGTCCCAAACGTTGCTGCTCACGCTATCAGAGTAGAGGCGAGCCGAGTGTTTTCATATCAGAGGTCCAAAGATCAGATCCCACATTTTTTCCCCCTGTGCGATTACAGACTATCCAGGAAGGTGTTAATATTTTTTCCCATCTCCTATTTTACATAAAATAATTCAGCTTCTAGGAGTCCTCCATAGGTTTACAACCAGTTTGTACTACTGGCCCTTAGGGGAGTAAATTGAGAATATGTCTTGATATAATTATATTTTGTTCTTTATTAAAATTGAAAATCATTTTCTACAAGCTCAGTATGGTTAAGAAAGATAAAGCCTTTGGTCATATTGATGTGATCATATGCTATATTGTCTAAAGGGAATGTTTGAAATTGCATAATTATACAAAGTGTTTATTAAGTTTAAGAACAAAATAAAATGTAAAATAGGGCAGATAAACATTTTGGCTAATAAAAAGAAACTTTGCTGGAATAATCCAGTTGTACTCATTTTTTAAACTTTTACTGAAAACTGTTTTTTAACAGATAGTGCCCAAATTGCAATCTATTTTTATTTAGAGCAAGTCAATATTAGAAAGATTTAGATCCATCTGTTGTTCCATATTTCCCTAATATTCTTCAGAAATAAAGCTTGATATTGACTATATATTGTCAATCTCTTTCATAAGAGAAAATCAAATTGTGAAATTTATTATAAACAGCTACTTGAACTTAATAATTTTTATTATCTAGATATTGGATTAGCAAAGACTAATAAAGAGCAAATTGAGTTAATTTCAGTGATGGACATTTTGACTGAATTTGGGAGAATATATTAGAGGAATTTTTTTTTAATATTCAAATGTGATCAAATCCGAATGTGTTGTTTAGTTTGGGATGCTGAAATGCTAGTGTGCATGAAGAACACAAGCAATGAATGTGGATAAACAAAGAGTTAGTTAGCCAACATTCCAAGGATGATTTAAAGCATGTTTGTAATTTATTCTTATGCTGGAAACACATTCCTTAAGGTTTTTATTTGCTTATGCATTTATATTTGTCTGGAGATGGCGAATTCAGTTTATGGCTCAGAGAACTTTCTATCCCTCAATCTGGACTTTTTGTAGGCCTCTTTAGGTTTAAGTATGCTCTAGTATAATTTCACAGTAATACTAAGTGGGGTGTTGAGGTTGTAACACTTGATTTTCTTCTTTAGGATCTGAATATATTTATCTTAGTGAGTAGTAAGTTTTAGGTTAATTTTGTAGGAAAAAAAGAAGAGATGACTCTGGATATGCCTTTTTTTTAAATCTCTTAGTCCATTCATACTGCTACAACAAAATTCCACAGACTGGGTAGTTGATACACAAGATAAATTTATTTCTAACAATTCTTGAGTCTGGAAAATCCAAGATCAAGGCACCCACAGATTCGGTGTATGGTGAGGGCTTGTTTCCTGGTTCACAGTATCTTCTTGCTGTGTCATCACATGGAAGAAGGGGAGATGGAATTTTCTGGAACTTTCTTAATAACGGCATTAATCCCATTCACGAAGGCTCCACCCTTGTGACCTCATACCACTTAGAGGACCAAATAAAGTTTCAACATATAAATTTTAGGGAGACACAAACATTTAGTCTAGAGCAATCTCTCACTGTAAATATAATATTCCATCATTATTAATAGTAATTACTTACATTTTAGGGGTATATTTGAGATTCAAAAAATTGTTAGTATTAAGACATCAGTGTATTTATTGCAAGCTCATATAAACTCCCTGATTTCTTAATACCATATTATGCTTATCATAAAATAAAATAGTTATTTACCAGAAATCATGTTTTTATTGTATTCTCATTGTAATATAATATAATATATATTCTCATTGTAATATATAAGTAGGCACCTCATAATTATCATTGGTAGTATACTGACATTATCATGGTTTTAGGAATCAAGGATGTGGAAAAATCAAGAAAAAGTTATTCAACAGAACTTCTGCCAGTAGAAGAACTCCTCTATATCCACATCCATACAACTTACACAAACCATGAAGAGTTATTAAGAATATATTGTTAAGGATACCAATTAAACATATGGAACATCAAATAAGTACTAACTCTACTGTTTCTCTCTCCATTTTCTATCCTACTATTTTTTCTTGATAACTATAAAAAAAGGTTTGTATCATAGCAGACTTCATAAAGAGGAAGGATAATTTGCACAAGTGGGAAAACCATGATAATAATTATACCTCCATTTTGATAACAGGATAAATTACTTAAATATGTTTCATCAATTCATTTCAAATTTGTATTTTTTTGATAAATACTTCCATAGACTGTCAACTGATGATAGCTTAAAACAGTATTCTAGGATGCCATCCTACCTTGCATAATTCTTTTACAGATGTTCTATAACAGTATTCCAGAATGTTCCCCAACACAGAAGAATGGAATTAACTTTTGAAAAACTTTAGCACTCATAATCTTTCTCACAAATCTGAGAAATATAAATGGCAAATGGATGTCATCTCTATTTAGGGAATCAAATAGATTTCCAGATTAGGAAAACAAAGCAGAGGGACTAGCTAGACACTATTTAAAAGAACAAAACTATTATGAGACTGATTATTAAAACAGTTGTAGTCTAATGTGATTTCTGCTTATGCCTTTACATGCCTTAGGAAAAGGATAAATATTTGACTTCACTTTATTTTGCCTTCCAGAATTTTACATAGAAACTCGGTCACTGGGCCTTTCACCAAGTAAACCAAGATTTGAGGTAATAAACCCTCAAAAGAGATTTAATGTCTGTGACTAGAGATGACAAAACCTCCCAAAGGCTCCAGTCTTAGCATTCTCAAAGCAATCTTCTGGAATAAAGGCATTATAAATGCTTCTTAAACTGTTAGAATTTGCTTCAATCACAGAATGGTGTTATCACCAAAGAAATAGTTCAAAATAAATACAATACTCTAAATACTTCTAGTTATTGAAGATAATTACTTATAGAAATATAAAATAATTTCCAAATGTTGAAGAACTTAGTTGAACATTGCTTAACATCACTTTCGTTTGTTATTCATTTTTTTAAACCTTTTAATATCTCAAGGCATTTCTCCTGCCTAAATACCCTGAACATGAATCTATTACAGTAATCCTCCCTTATCTGTGGGACATATATTTCAAACCCTCCAGTGGATGCCTTAAACTGCAGATACTACCATATCCTATATATGTATATTATCTTTTTTCCTATACATGATAATGGTTAATTTATCAATTAAGGACAGTAAGAGATTAATGATAACTAATAATAGAACTGTAACAATATACAAAAGCAAAAGTTATGTGAATGTGGTCTCTCTCCTAAAGTATCTAATTATACTGTATTTACCTTTCTTCTTCTCGTGATGATGTGAGATGATAAAATGCCTACATGATGAGATGAAGTGAGGTGAGTGATGGAGGCACCGTGACCCAGCAGGAAGCTGCTACTGACCTTACAAAAGAGGGCTCATCTGCTTCCCGATGGCAGCTGACAGTGGGACCCTGGCAAGCAAAACTGTAGTAAGGAAGAACTATATTACAACCATATGCCTTCTATCATTTAATGACTCTGTTTCTACCTGAAACGGTGTTTGGTTTGCTCTAGTTCCCAGATTCTCCTTAATTAAAACCTGCAAACCATAACTGAAAATGACAAATCTACTTTAGAAATTCCTCCGAGCAGCTACAGAACGGAAATGAGCAGGTGAATATAAACCCCATATAAACTGAAAATGGTATGGGGAAAGAAACAGGGGCAGTAGGAGAGAAATCTCTAGAATTTTCATACATTAGCAATAGCTTTTGTCTGGCTCATGGTCATTTATGCTCCTTGACTTTCAAATTTATTACTTTGACTCAAATCACCACTTCCGTTACATGTCAAATTATTTTTTATATTTCCACTAGGATTCCTTAAAGGCATTACACAAACAAAATGTTCAAAGTGAACATCAGAAATACTCCTCAAACACCAATCTGATCATCCCATAAGTGTCTATATCCTTTGGAAATCCACTAGTGATCATTGTACATTCCAAAACTCAATACTGATTTCTGATATCTCACCAACTATAACACCCAAGTTTATCTTTGATCATATCCTATCACTTTTATGATCTATGTATCTCTTCAGGGCATCCATTTCTCTCAGTATTTACCACTATCACCCCAAGTACCACCATCCTTTTGTTTAAATCATATCCTACCTTTCTAGTTGATTACCTCTCAATTACTGTTAGCTCCTCGATGTACATCATCTATAGTTCATCAAGGGTGAACATTTTGTAAAGCATAAAGACTTTCAACAGTTTCCCATTTTATTAGGACAAATGACTTTAACATGGTCTCTAATGCCAGTCCATATATGATACACAATTCTGTGCTTCTCTACTTTTTGGTCCCCATAGTTCAATAAGGTGAAGACTCCTTACAATCATAAGTCTTTTTTACAGTTTTTTCTGGAAGGCATTCAAATGTTTTTCTGTTACAGGATCATTATCCACTAGTTTTTCTTTATCAGGAATGCTCTCACTTATTCAACTTCATAGAAATTAGGAAATATAAAATCATATAAGAATTGATTGAGCCAGATGAAGTAGCTAGATAAATGCTGAAATTATTAACTAAATGGGATTGGTAGTCTTTAGACTTTCTTTTTTTTTAATTTTAATGTTTAGTCTTGAGACTTTCTTAACCTAGCATTTAAAGAGCAATTTTTTATAGAAATAGAGAAATTACCAGTGCATTTAAATACAGATAGTAGATTCTCTATAGAATAATAACTTTTCTGATGCTCTAAAATTAGAAAATGAATGGAATAGGTTCAAACTGAGAGAGAAAATATTTAATTTGTAGAATACATTTAAAAAATCATTTCGTGTGGTAAAAATGTCAGACAAATGACCTCATCTATATAATTCAGACAATATTTATTATTTCTCCTAATTTTCTAGAAAATTATTGTTAACTACCTCTATTAAAATAATCTGAAATAGAGCTCATTTCTATTTTAGGGCTCATAAGAAAACTCCCGGAGTTACTATACAAGAACATAGTCAAATTTAATTCCCAGGGTAAGGATATTTGGTTTCAGTTGCATTCTAGAAAAAGGGGTTCGGCTATGAAGACCCTTCAAGCTCTATAATTTTATAAGTTTGTTTCTTCCTTCTTCAAGGAATTGAATCAATTTAACTTTTAGTTCTAGTCACAGGAATAAGAAAAATGAAGTCTAGGGTCTTTGAAAAGGGCTCTGCTATTGACCAAATCTGTGGCCCCTGAAAATATTCTTTTTTCAGTTTCATTAAATGACACATCCCAAAAATATCCTTTAGAGCTGTTTCAATATTAATTAACTAGTGTACGTAAAACACTACAATAATGTTAAATGTTCCTACTAATGAATTAACTGAAAAGTTTATGTATCTCCCTCTTTTAAAGCACCACTATTCTTTTGTCTTAATTTTGCAAAAAAAACCCCAGAAAAATACAATTGTAAATAGAATTTATTCATTCAAGAAAAATGTAGTTAATATGTGTAAAGTAGGGTGCTAGGTACTAGGGTTTCTTTATTAAGGTATTACTGATATAAACATTTATGAAGGTTTCAAATGAAAAAACAATGTGGTTACTACATTCACCCATATTATCGTGTCCTCCCTGTACCCCATTGCAGTCATTGCCCATCAGTGTAGTAAGATGCCCAGAGTCACTATTTGCCTTCTCTGTGCTATACTGTCTTCCCCATGATCCCCCACATCATGTGTGCCAATTGTAATACCCCTCAGTCCCCTTATCCCTCCTTCCACACCCACCCTCTCCCACCCCTCCCATTTGGTAACCGCTAGTCCCTTCTTGGGAGTCTGTGAGTCTGTTGCTGTTTTGTTCCTTCAGTTTTGCTTCGTTGCTATACTCCACAAATGAGGGAAATCATTTGGCACTTGTCTTTCTCTACCTGGCTTATTTCACTGAGCATAATATCCTCCAGCTCCATCCATGTTGTTGCAAATGGTAGGATTTGTTTCCTTCTTGTGGCTGAATAATATTCCATTGTGTATATGTACCACCTCTTCTTTATCCATTCATCTACTGATGGACACTTAGGTTGCTTCCATATCTTGGCTATTATAAATAGCACTGCAATAAACATAGGGGTGCATATGTCTTTTTGAATCTGAGAAATTATATATTCTTTGGGTAAATTTCTAGGATTGGAATTCCTGGGTCAAATGGTATTTCTATTTTTAGTTTTTTGAGGAACCTCCATGTTGCTTTCCACAATGGTTGTACTAGCTTACATTCCCACCAGCAGTGTAGGAGGGTTCCCCTTTCTCTGCATCCTCACCAGCATTTGTTGTTCTTAGTCTGGCTATCCTAACTGGCATGAGGTGATATTTCATTGTGGTTTTTATTTGCATTTCCCTGATAGTGATGTGGAGCATCTTTTCATGTGCCTGTTGGCCATCTGAATTTCTTCTTTGGAGAATTGTCTGTTCATTTTCTCCACTCACTTTTTTTGAGTTATGTGTTTTTTGGGTGTTGAGGTATGAATTCTTTACATATTTTGGATGTTAACCCCTTGTCGGATATGTCATTTACAAATATATTCTCCCATACTGTAGGATGCCTTTTTGTTCTGTTGATGGTGTCCTATGCTGTACAGAAGCTTTTTAGTTTGATGCAGTCCCATGTGTTTATTTTTGCTTTTGTTTCCTTTGCTTGAGGAGATGAGTTCAGGAAAAACTTGCTCATATTTATATTTAGTAGATTTTTGCCTATGTTCTCTTCTAAAAGTTTTATGGTTTCATAACTTACATTCAGGTCTTTGATCCATTTCGAGTGTATGGGGATAGACAATAATCCAGTTTCATTCTCTTGCATGTAGCTGTCCAGTTTTGTCAACACCAGTTGTTGAAGAAACTGTCATTTCCCATTGCATATCCATGACTCCTCTATTGTATATTTATTGACCATATATGCTTGGGTTTATATCTTGGCTCTCTATTCTGTTCTATTGGTCTATGGGTCTGTTCTTGTGCCAGTACCAAATTGTCTTGATTACTGTGCCTCTTGTAGTAGGGGGTTCTTGTTTTTAACAAACATTTAGATTTGCTTTCTTCAGACTTATGTTCTCAGTAGGAAAAGTTAAAATTAGGGTTCCCTAAATAACCTAAGAAGAATGAAAAAAGGGCCTCAGGTGGCCGGGAATAGGTTGAAATAGAAAGAAGACTGTGAATAAAATACAACAGTGAGGATAGGAGAAGAAGCATGGGATGAGTAATGGCCTTCAAACTGTTTGAATGCACACCTCATCTTTTAAAAATGTTGAGTATTTCTTTCATTTGCCTTCCAAGATAGCAAACCACAATTAAGTTTCAACCTGTATCAGGAATGTGACCTTTCCACAGTCAATCTGAAATTTCCTGATCAGCAGTATTGAGATAAGTTACATGACAAAACCCTGCCCTGCCCTTCCTTCCAAAAAGATGTCCTGGCCTGAAACAATTTTTTCTTTTCTTTTGCTAGTAACTTCCTGTTGCACCCTCTGGCCTATAAAAACCTTCCAATTTGTACAGAACCTCAGACTATCTCTCTACTTGGTATATGGGTTGCTACCTGATTCATGAATCACTTAATAAAGCCAGTTTGATCTTAAAATTTACCTAGTTGAATTTTATTTTTTAATAGTTAATAACATTTACTTATATTAGTTATTGTTTAATACAAGCACTATTAGTATACTATCAAAATATACTAAACATAGAAAATTTTAATATAATGAGATAAAGGTGAAGAAAAACATTTTCGATTTATCAATGGAACAACCTTTTTTTCCTTTTACTGAATATTGTAATAATATCAAATAGAAGAAGAGTTCCCTTGACCAGGCTCACTAAAATAATGGGTACTCATTTTTAATCTCATACTCCAAAGTTGCATTAAAAAACAAAAAACAAAAAGACAGCTCCATTCTCATATCTTCTATTTGATCAGTTTTCTTGCAAACAGATCAGGGAGCATTGCATTTTTATATTCTAAAATATGAGTTTAAAGCCTATTAAAATTCATTTTGGAAAATGGTTGAACAGATTAGAAATCCATGTTTCCTCTTTGTGTACATTATCATTTGCTAATATCTGAAGACATCATATATACTCAGGGTGAAATGCAAATTAATATATTTAAATTGATAACATTTTTAAATGGCATATAAAGTATTTTACTTGCCTAACCTTTTGTCATATCTGATTCAATTTTCATTTTATTTCATAATAAGACTGATACTTTATATTAGAGCACTAGCTCTAGCATTTCAGGGAAATGTGAGCACTACATTTTTCTTCTCAAGTATAATGGTAATGGTATTAATGGTAATTCCTTGAATCTGAGAGAGGGGATTGATAGAAAATTTTAAGTGAGTTTTATATACTATTAAATTTAACTTAGTTATAATCATATAATTTGTAAATGATGCACAGATAAATTGCAAAATGCCAAAATACTCTAGATGAAAGGAATGAATGTGGGGATAATTGTTAATTTCTCTGCATTTGAAATGCTACTCTTTCTCCAAACTCTTATCTGACAAAATAGTTCAAATAAAGGAGACAATAGGAACTTGTACATTAAATATTCATAATACTAAATTTAGCTTATATCTTAATTTTAGAAAAAATATAGGTTTAATCTTTTTCTTCAGCCTTTTTTATGGGTTATCTTTTTTCCTTTTGGTGCATATATCCCATTAGAGAAAGCAGTGGAGTAGGCAAGGAGGAGGGAAGTCTTGCAGACTTTACTAATCCAAAGAACAATTGTGGCTTTTTTCCATTTGCAATAGAAACCTCAGTGAAAGTTTTAACACACTGGAATGACTATGCTAATTTGCATTTTAAAAGTGATAATGCCGACTCATTTGAATGATGGATCAAATAAGTTTAAGAATAGAGACAGGCAAATAAATTTGGCAGTTATTAAAGAAGTCTAGTTAAAACAAGGTAGAAACCTGAAGTAGGCTACTAGCTATAGAGATGGAGAGAAGTAAAAAAAAATCATCAATATATAAGATAAAAGAATCAGAAATTGATGATTCATGTGATATCCACAATAGAGAGGGAAAAGTAAGATGGATTTGAGAACTGTTGAATATTCATGCTATTGACTAAATTAAAGAGAAAAACAAAAACAAAGAAACATGTCATGATCAGTTTCCTGGAATGAGCTGGAGTGAAGAGGAGAGAACATTAGTTCTGTTTTACACATGCTAATTTTGGGATGCCAATTAAATACCTCTGTGCAATTCTCCTCAGCATAGATGGATAAATGGGTCCAGGGGTGGGGGTGAGGGGGGCAGGGACACAAATTTGAATCCACAGGAATTCTGGGCTAAGATAAAAATGCAAATCAAAATCACAGTGAGATACAACCTCAGAGCTGTTAAAATAGTTATAAAAAAGATAAGAGATAACAAATGTTGGCTAGGATGTGGAGAAAAGGGAATCTTGTTCACTGTTGCTGGGAATGCAAACTGGTACATCTCTTTTCCATTTTTACCTAAGTTTTCTAGAGAAGTGATTGTTTTTGTTTTCCATTTTGTGTGTGATTGGATCTGAAAGATTCAGATGAATTTTGTTTGTATGCCTTAGGAGTAAAGATAAATGTTAAGGCCCCCAAAATTTGGAGTTGTGGCTTAAATCCAACCCCAAAGACTTAGAAACTGCAAGGAGCATTCAAACTGATGTTCATGAATTGTCTCCCTCATGCCAACATAATTTTTCTACTTTTCTGTGATACATTTCCTGTGATAGAAAATTATTTAAATTATTCCTTTTAATTAATATTTTATATTTAATATATGCCTTGTAATAAGAGCTTACAGGTTTATAGTAAAAATAGAATTTGGAATGTAACATTTTTCCCAGGACTCAATCCATTAGTTTTTTGGATTTATTTGGATAACTGTAGAGAAGGTATTCTTCCTAACCTTGCATCTCAGTAATTATCTCAGTGTTTCACTTCTCATTCTCTAAAGTAGACGAATATCCACATCTTACCAATATCCAGTTCTCTTTTTTTTCCTGGGTCTTCGTGGAAGACTGTGGGACAATATAATATGACAATAAGTGATGGGTGACATTTTGGAGCTAAGGCAGTGAAGAAGTCTCCATGGTTCTCCAGTCTGTTTCCTCATGGGAAAAGCATTGTGTTGAGAATACAGAGACACAATATTAGGCCACCAAGTTCAGAGTCACTTCATGCAGGATAGGTATCCTGAAAAAGTATGTGATGTTGCATAGGGCTTTACATGAGTTGGAAACTAAATTTATTATATTAACCCAGGTTGGTTGGCAGAGTGATGCCTTTCCTGGAGTTGATACATTTTCTGAGCCAGTATACTTCTTATCTAGTAATATTTCCTTTTAGCTTCCAACACAATTGAGTGTATCTTTTTTTCTTTTTAAATTATTTTCCCCAGCTTTATTGACTTTTCCTATAAATAAACAAAACATATTTATTTACAATGTGATGTTTTGTACAATGGGATGTTTTGGTACTCATATACATTATGAAATGATTACCGCAGGAAAGCTAATTAACATATCCATCATCTCCCATAGTTAACTTTGTATGTGTGTGTAGTGAGAACATATATGATCTACTTTGTCAGCAAATTTCAAGTATACAGCTCAGTATTTTAACTATAGTCACCATGCTGTATTAGATCCCCAGAACTTATTGATCAGTCCCCAGAACTTTACCCTTTGGTCAGTATTTCCCCATTCCATCCTTCTCCAGCCATTCTCCTTCTGTGAGTTTGACTTTTTTTAGATTCTAACTAAAAGTGAAATCATGCAGCATTTGGTCTTCTGTGCCTGGTTTCTTTGACTTAGCACAATGTCCTCCAGTTTCATCCAAGTTGTTGCAAATGGCAGGATACTACACAAAACTAATTTCCATTAAATTACTTCCATTTAATGACAATGCTCTTCTGTGGTGAGAGAATGGAAACATACATAAGGAAGAGCAATCTCTTACACTCAGGTTAGCCAAGAACCAACACTGCCCTGATGCCGCTGATCAAGGGACCATGGTACTTGGTTCACTTGCTTTTTCTGCCACAGCAAGAGAAACATTCACACATGGCACATCTCTGGGTAGGCTCTCTCAGGAGTGACTGGTGGAGAGCCGTGTGAGGCTGACTCCCTGGCCGGAACTAGCAGGCTGTAGTGGCTCTGGGCTCACCGCTGGATGATGGCGGACTGTGACTGTCTTTCTGTGTAGCATCCCAGGTGGTTGGAACAGTAGCCATAACCATGGTGACAAAGCTACTTCCGCCCATGTTATAGCAGGAACAGAAACCAGACATTTCTTCCTGTGGGGATTTTTTTCACCTAATATTTGTAAACTTGGAGGGGAAATTTAACCTCAAGTGCAAACCATTAGGAATATGATGTTAGGTGTGAAAAGAAATGACTATAAGGATGAGAAAGTATAAAAATTACAAATTTTGAAAGGTTACAAGTACTGCAAGCATCACAATCCATAAAAATAAGATGTTTATTAACTGCCCGAGGTAATATTATAAAACTTTTCCTACCTTTCTTGCTGTAAATTCTTGGGATACCACATCATGGAACAATTTTAAAATATATTCTATAGAGAGGATAGAAAGATCTTTCACTCAGGGTTAATCAAAATATATTTCCTGTTATTTATCATTTTTACAAGTTAGCTTTATAGTTCTTATTATTCAGATATTTTTCCTTTCAGATTTATTCATCCATATTTTAGGTTTTTCTTAATTTAGAAGAAAAAGACCTCTGTCAAGATAATGTTTTATGGGATCTGTAAGGTGTGTAAGAATTTTCCAAAGATTAGTTTCTTGTTTCATTCTTTCAAATGATTTTTCTCTACTACTCACATTTTAGGGACAGGTTCTAGAGGGCTTGTTCACACTGTGTTATAACTTCATGCTCTCCACATTTATTTCATAATATCAGTATAGTGGGCAAAGATATATTCTTAGAAAATATTACAATGGTGTGGCTATAGGGACAGAAAAGAAACATGTATAAAGAAGAGAAATCTAGAGGCAAGTCACTGCAAAACCATGTACATATATTCCACCAAACCCAGCTAAATATTTCTCCAACTCATCTCCCCCTCAACCAGATCCCTGCAATCACACTGGTCAACATAAACACCAATGCACAGAATGGAGAAAAGGGAAGAAGACAGGCTGAGAGTGGGAAGTTGGAAAAGAGAAGAAAAAGATGATAATTCTATCAATCAGGTTTCTCAGAGAAACAGAGCCAAGGAAAGATTATTTAATACACATACATCCATATGTATATACATACACACGCAGACATATACATGCATGTGGGTGTGTGCTAATAAATTTATTTTAAGGAATTGGCTCACATGTTTGTGAGGCTGCAAGTCTGAAATTAGTAAACCTGAAACTCAGGCAGGGATTAATGCTGCAGTCTTAAAAGAGGATTTATTCTGGAATCCTCAATTTTTTTTCTTAAGGCCTTCAACTGATTGAATGAGGCCCATCCACATTATGG
The DNA here is from genome assembly GCA_032199065.1 of Smutsia gigantea. Lineage (NCBI taxonomy): Eukaryota > Metazoa > Chordata > Mammalia > Pholidota > Manidae > Smutsia > Smutsia gigantea. The sequence continues at coordinate 111,606 of JAVSCE010005229.1, forward strand.
AGAATAATCTCCTTTACTTAAAGTCAGCTGAATGCAGATGATAACCACATCTACGGAATAGCTTCAACATTAACTAGAATCCTGTTTAATTACATAAGCAGGTACTATAGCTTAGACAAGTGGGCACATAAATTAAGTTGCATATGCAAAATTCATGTAAACAAATGACGACCTGAGCACATTGGTAGGCCCTAATGATAAACCCATGACTGCCTCATATAAGTTTTGCAGAACAGGAAAATGCAGAACAATAGTGATTAGTCTTTGTATTTTGAGATGTTTCAAACTTAATGGAAATCCCATGTTGTACTTCGTGTGGGGGCCCATCCCTGAATCAGCTTGCTGGAGAAACAGTTAGGTACCTGGACAGATGAAGTTTGCACTTGGCTCTTTATCTTTTAGAAATTGGCACTACATTTACCTTAGGAGCAGTACTGTAGGACACAGATCTTAGAACTGGTGGTTTATAGCTACTTTGTCAGTGCCTGCATTTGAAAAAGCTTCTGTAAATAATCATGGAAAATAACAAAAGACATGGCTGGAAGAACCTGAGTCATTGAAAACGACAGGATTCTGATGCTCACATTATACCTCACCTTTTATTTGCTTTTTATATGCCACAGTCATTTTATAGCTTAACCCTCCTATTAAAAATAAAAAAGAAATTAAGTTGAGATTCTGGAAAGAGGAATAACTACAGGTTAAAAAGAATCATCATGATATTGAAGAATCTATGGGAGCACAAAGAGAGTGAGGAAAGGTAGGACAGAAAAGCAGTAACAGCAGGATTGAGCGAGAAATACATATCTTACTGAAAACAAAATTTTTAGCAAACTAGCTTTAAGACTTTTGAAAGCATAATTGATTTTTTTAAGGTGCAAAATTCTTACAGGGAAGAGAAAAATAGTTAAATATCAATTTATATTAGATAAGAGTTTTGCAATATAGTACAAAAAAGAAATCTGAAGCTTTACTCTGTTATTGTAGCTAGCTTATGCTTTAGAAGAAAGAAAAGAAATCAAATGTATTTATTTAATCCTTTTTGTCAGTAATACCCAGGGTGAAGAATTCACTTGTAGCTTTTTTGGTGCTGAGCTGAATCTTAGAACTTCACATATATTAAAGTGTAATGCCTTTTGATCCTAACACTTTAGGATAGAGCTCATTTTTATTTATGAAAAGAGGACAGTTTTTGCATAATTAAAATTTCATGGAAATTGTATCAGTTATGAAAATGAAGATTTTTCTATGACTTTTTTTGTTTATAGTACATATATATTTAAATTTTAAAAATTTTGTGGGATTCACATTTCTTTTCACACTGAGTTACAGAAGGTGGATAAGTCCTTAAAATTCCAATATATTTTTAGAAACATTTAGAAGAATGTATTACAATAGCAAAATACAACAGTTTTGTATTTTCCTTTAAGCTCCAAAGCTGTCACTGGGCTAATAATTTTTAGTCAGGTTAATGGTCAGCTATAGTATCCAATATATTTTGCCTTTTAAACTTTTCTACTTGTGAAAAGGTAGACAGACCAATTAAATGGAAGCAACTTAATGAAGAGATACAGCATATTCAGAATTGCATCATGTGTGTCTAAAAAAAATTCCAGAAGCCTGGATCATTGATGGCAACTCAAAAATGGGAAAGAAGGAATACACTAAAATGTGGATGAACCTTAAAGCCACTAGGCTAAAGGAAAGAAGCAGGACGTAAAAGGTTACATATATGTAGTTCCATATATGTATATATGGGATATAGGGAAAGTCCAGAATAGGCAAGCCCACAAAACAGAAAAATTGTTTCCACTGTCTTTTGCAAGAGAAGACACACTTGGAAAGACTACCACCAGCAAGTACAGGCTTCTTTGCGGAAGTGAAATGTATCTACTCATATATACATATTACGTCTATTTCATAGAACAAAGTAAGTAACATGAAACATGCCTGCCACTTCAGGAGGTGAGACAGGGCAGGTCCCCATGTTCTCAGAAGGAGAGCCAGGCATCATGAGCAGTACTAGGTCCTAAAACCATGTAGGATTCTGTTTAACTATGATCATGTGCTACTTAATAAAAAAGTTTATTTTATTGAAAATAGAGTTCTATCCATCAAGAAAGGAAGGCAAATATATATAATTACTGGAAATAATCAGTTTACAAATCATGTTAAGAATGAATACAATTAAAAAACATCTGTCATCTGCCTGTATTTCTACTTATCTAGCTGTCAAATCTATCATCTATCACATTTTTTATCATGTGGTGAAGACTAGAAAATATATAAGTATAATCAAATTGGTTATTTACAAGTTATGAATGACATTTATTCCATTCATATATATTTTTACAGCTTTTTGGTCGGTCATACATTTTCTAAAATGCATATTTATGATGAGCAGCAAAACAATATAACTTTAATGTGATTAGTGTTTTTGAACTGCACATCAACTTTTTGCCTCTTTACTACCCTAGTGTTTTGAGCCCTTGATATTTTGTAATCAATGTTAATGTTTAAATAAAGGGAAAAAATAACTGTAGTCTCTTATAATAATATACAGATGTTATAGTGATAATATGGTTAAAATCTTTTATGGACAAATAATAATGAGGCCCAGTGTGGGTATATATGTAATCTATTATACATTTAAATTATGATGGATATTTTTGTTTCTTCACTTAATTTGAAATAAAGTCACTTTTTAGATACAAAGTAGTAAATAGCAGAGGATAGAACAGTAAATAGGAACAGAAGGGGAAAGGACCTGTACCAGAACCTAGAAGGGGAAAGTCCTGTAGAATAGATCATCCTTGAGAGAAGCAGTGATATTAAGCCCAGAGATGTGGCCAGCTGAAAATGCTGGGTCATGCATGGACCCAGAAGTACCCGGACGTTACCATGCTCTCATCTCCTATGTCTTCACAGAGTTCCTATTGGCTGAAACTGTCTAGAAGCAGGAAGGCATGTGAGTCTTTTGAAGTTGTCATATAGGTTAGGCCTCAAGAATTTGATAAGAGGGTGGATGGGGAAGTAGACTAGAAGGGCAAATAGAAGCTATTTGGAATACGTATGATCCCTGAGGAGACCTACTGCAAACACTTTTCATGAAAAATTGTCCATTACTTTTTTAATATAAGGAAAGAAAAAAATAGTTTTTAAAGAAATAATTGTTACAAAAGTAGGTTAAGATGATGATGTATTGGTAAGGAATTATATATATTGTCTGGTGAAAAATTATTTTGGAATAAAAAATATGAAAGTGATGAGAAATTCATCATGTATACATATATATTTATTTACAGAGTAGGTCTGTATAATGTTTCTCTTTTGCCTGTAAATTGAAAGAGTGGGAAGCACCAAATCTAATTTGTATATTAAGAAGTGACAGATAAATGTGAAAGAGGCAAATAATCCCTTTTGTCTGATAAATTATAAGCAATTAAAACTTTTAGAGACAATTTTTTTATACACTGAAACTGTGCAAAATTTACTTTGCCCAATTAAATAAACAGGCACAACTTAAGGGACGACTTTAGAGAACAGAAGACATAGATTAAGTAACCACTTAGATAGTTCAAGTGTGGAAGCAATGCACTTACTTTGCATGTACATTGTAATTTGCTTCATTTCGTGCCTTAATTGTGGCAGAGACTGCTGGCAGAACTGCACAGATTTGTGCTCCCTTTCTGTTTTGCAGAGGTGTTTGTGCGATGGGTCCACCTGTCAGGCATTCCATTTCCTTGCTCCCAGTGCCACCACGGTACCACTGAATGCTTGGTAGTAGATGGAAGTGCTGTGTGTGTCTCTGAGGTGTAAAGTGTTGATTGCACAATCCTCCAAAGGTTCTTTTTGTCTTGTTAAACTGTTGGATGCAGGGGTCTCTGAGAACTGGGGCCACTGTGGAGCCTCTACTTGGGCCCTATAGTCAACAGTTAGTGGACAGCTAGCTTTCTCGGACAGGTTCTTGCTAAGAAATATTAGCATTTTAGTTATCATGGGGGGAAAAATTTGTTAATGCACTAAAATCCTGAGGTTGTCTGTTCCAGTAGCTAATGCTGATTATCCAGTCTACAGCAGTAATCAGTATTAATCAAAATAGAAAAAGGAAGAGTTAAAAATGAAAAAAGGAGTCAGCATCAATTGTAGAGAAGTTTTAAATTTAGCTCTCCAGTTTCTTGCCTCTTTCTGCTTCTAAATCTTGTACATATGTTGAGGAGAAAATTAACTGTGTTTTGAGGCAGGCTCCATTTCTCTCATGGGACTGGTGCTAAGTACCCCACAATCAAAAGAAATATGAATTGGTTTACTAGCAAACAAAACCTGCTAGCAGACTGAGATTCAGAATTTTTCCCTTGAGGAAAACTGGCTGTATGTGGGTATTCTCAAGTTGTCTCTTTTCTCTAACAGCCCTGTAAAGTTTCCAGAGACTTACAGTTTTTTCTTTCTTTCAGTAGAGTTCCTCAGCATTGGCCAAGTCTGACTCAGAGCCAAGCCCCTCATTGGTCCCATCTATAATAGCAAATGTTACCAAGAAGAAAACAGCCAGTGACAGGACAGTCAGTTCACCTAAGAAGAGTCCCACCATCTCTGGAATTTCAATTCAATTCATTATTGTTTCCACTGCTCTTTAATGTTGTGGATAAAATGAAGGTTCCTGTGGCCAGGATTCTCACCTGGCCCTGGTTGGCTGGCTCACTGCACATGTGTGGGCAATACATTGCTATTGACTCTATGTAAAGATCCCTGCCCAGTGCTCTGGGTGACACGGTGGCATGGCTGCAAGGCTGCAGGAGAGCAGAGCAGAGGCTGGAGTGGTTGCAATGCCAAGGACAGAGGCCCAGAGGATGGCTGTGTGGGCAGAGGGGCCCAGAGGCAGAGACCAGCTTGCTGCTTGCAGACTCTGAGTGGATGGGATTCTAGTGAGTGACCTACCACCGTGGAAATAAAGTTGGGTATAACCCTTTCACTCTAAGAACGTTCTACTGTCATTTCTTTGGTCACACTGAATCCATAGTGAACTTGCCAGGGGCTAAAATCCATTGGCAATACAAATTTCCTTAAAATTATGATTTTGGAAAAGGACTGAGCTTTTCTAGTTACAGTGGAACTGGTAAGGTGGTCATGATCTTCAGAATACAATATGAATGTGAATATATGAATTAAATGCATTCTGAAGGTCTTATACATGAATTAAATGTATATATTAATAAAAACTAGATTACTATAACAGCTTCTAATGTGTCTCACTGATTCTAATCTTAAAGTATTCCATCAGAGTACACTCTTCCAGTGGAAGAGGACATGGTTCCTTAAAACGTATTCATTTGTAGTGTTTCTCTAAACTTTCTAGCGTCTTCCGACACATTTAAATAAATCCACAAACCTTCCGAGGGCTTAAAACATAGCATTATGTGATTCCAGAGTGTTGTTCTGACTTTAGAAGTTCCAGAATTTCAATAGCAATTACATATTCCATAAAATAGGTTCCCATCTTCAGGCTTTCCTATTATGGTGTCTGTCACCCAGATCTGATCCTCTGCCCAATCTCTCACCAGTTTTATACTTTCCCAACACACACTGACCATTTTTCTTATGTTTGAAAATGCCATGCTTGCTTTCATTTCAATTCTTTATCAGTTACTCATACTTTGTCTACAACTGTTGAACTGGTAAGCTACTACTCATCCTTTATGAAAACAACCAAAAGCCACATTACTTAAATCAGCCTCTTCCCATCAGGCTCAACGATAATTAATGTTATTCCTTGTATAATACTCAACTCCATCTGAGATTACCTTGTGTATTTGTCCATTATCTCCTGCATACTTCTAAATGTAAGGAAAGCTACAATAAACTTTCTTGTACCATTTTTTGGTTAATTTTCAAATTATTTCTAGAATATGTATATGCAGATCAGCTTTTATATCAAAGGCCATATTGCCTTTTTTTTATTCTTGACTCATTTTGCTATGTTTTTAGAGATTTTATCAATTTATATCTATACCAACAGTATGTAAAAGTTACTAAATACAATACAAAGAAAATACAAAAATATTATACTATTCTTTATTTAAATTCCTTGATCTTTATTATTTAGTGATTGAATATTTTTGGATATTTATATAAGTAAAGTTAAATTTGAATTTTTTCTGCCTTACAATTTTTTATGTCCCAGATAATTTTTCAACATAGAGAACATTTTCCATATGTACACAGATCTATATTTATATACCTCATGACTCAGATTCCAACTGCAGTCTCTCTGGAGTGAATTGTTCAAATCTGAAACTAGACAGGGGGTAATAGTGACTAAAATGAAAATATTTTTATAGTTTCAAAGTATCTCAGAGCTAAAATTTTAATTAATTGAAAAACAGAAATGAATTATCATTTCCTTGGCTAGATTGATGGATATTTGAGTTTATTTCATTTTAATTCCAACAATTGTATTTATTACCAAAGAATGTTATTCCTTAGCGAGGACAATAATTGACATATGCAGCTTTTATCCAAATGTTAATTGGAGAGTGGTATGTTTAATATTTTTTCCTTAGCTTTTTCTTTTGCACTTCACTTCATTATTATTTCTAAAAAATTCCTTAAAGAGACAGGAACTGATTTGTATTCTGTCAATATGAAAAAGCAGTCATTAGAAAATAAAAAAAGGCCTGACTTTCCCCCTCTTCCAATGTTCACATCTTCTAAACAGGAATTTGATGCAGCTGATATATTTGCATTAATAACATCTACTGCTTTCATCATTAAATTCCACCCACTGCTTAATGCCTGGAGCTGCAAAAATATGTGAATTAGCTGAGTCTCAAACTAAAGAAAAAATTAAAGCTTTGCAAACATGTATCACCACCTATAAAATTTCAGAGTGGGCCAGATCATAGTTAGCCCCCAGCCATACATCAGATACATCGAATTCCTTAACAGAGGAGGAAATTTAAATCAAAGGAAATTATTTGGAGGAAAGTTAAGTCTATGTTGTGTCTTTATGTTAAATGAAGACTATGTGTCTCGCCAATGGGTTTCAGCCCTGGTCAAGTTCACTATGGATTCAATGAGACTGAAAAATGACATGGAACATTCTTGGGTGAAAGTCTTTATTCACAACTTTATTTCCATGGTGGCAGGTCAATTACTAGAACCCACTGTGGATAAAGTGAAGGTTCCTGTGGCCAGGATTCTCACCTGGCCCTGGTTGGCTAGCTCACTACACATATGTGGGCAATAGGTCGTTATTGACTTTATATAAAGAGTCTTGCCCAGGGCTCTGGGTATGACACTGTGGCATGGCTTCAAGGCTGCAGGAGAGCAGAGGCTGAAGTGGTGGCAATGCCGAGGACAGAGGCCCAGAGGAAGGCTGTGCAGGTAAAGAGGCCCAGAGGCAGAGACCAGCTTGCTGCATGCAGACTCGCTCTGAGTGAATGGGATTTTCATGACTGACCTGCCACTGTGGAAATAAAGTTGGGTATAACCCTTTCACCCCAAGAATGTTCTACTGTCATTTCTTTGGTCACCTTAAATACATAGTGAGCTTGCCCGGGGCTGAAACCCATTAGCAAGACACCCATCCACTCAGAGCAGGTCTGCATGCAGCAAGCCAGTCTCTGCCTCTGGGCCTCTCTGCCTCCCAAGCCGTCTTAGCCTCTGTCCTCTGCACTGCCAGCACTCCAGTCTCTGTTCTCCTGCAGCTGTGCACCCAGAGCCCTGGGTGGGGCTCTTTACATAGAGTCAATAGCAACGTATTGCCCACATGTGTGTAGTGAGCTAGCCAACCAGTGCCAGGTGAGAATCTTGGCCACAGGAATCTTCACTTTATCCATACTAATAAAATGAAGTAATGACTCTCATAAATGTGGTAAGTTTATACAAGTTCTGAAAAGAGTACTCATTTCTGTGTAACTTTATGTCTGACCATATGTGTATAAAGTGAAGGTTCCTATGGCCAGGATCCTCAAATGAACCTAAACTACTTGATGTAACTGGCCTACTGCTAGGCTACTGCTTCCACACCTGTACAGGCAATGAGCTATTATTGACTGAGTCACTATATAAAGAGCTCTGCTCAGTGCTTTGGGCGGAGGCAGAGATGGAGGTGGATTACAGATCTGCAGAATGTTGGATGCAGATGTGATTCTAGTGCTCGACCTACTGCCGGGAGAACAAGCCGGGTAATAAACCCTTTTACCTCACGAACGTTCTACTGAGATATAATTAACATATTATATTAGTTTCAAGTGTGTAACAATGATTCCAGTATTTGTATATATTGCAAAATGATCACCACGGTAAATCTAGTTAACATCCATCACTATACATAGCTACAATTTATATTTTGTGATGACAGTGTTTAAAGTCTACTCTTGCATTTTCTCACTTTCTATTATAAGTCCATACACATTAGAGAAAGAGCCACCTCTAGATTTCAGAGTCTTGGTTTGAAATTTTCCTGAGTGAGATTCTTTTGCTACACGATTGGGTAAATTTTGGTTTTGTTCTTATTTGCAGATTATTGAGATGCTTGTTGTCCACTGAGATTACCATCCTCAAGTTTGGAACTTACAGGTGCATTTAGTCGAACTGCACATTCCCTCCCCACTATTTTGCTTAGCAGCACCCTTCCTGGCACTCCAGTACACTCAATGTATTGATTAAGTACAATCAATACATGTTTATTGTATTAAGAGTTTGAACCCTTCTTATTAAGAGTTTGAACCCTTTTTATTAAGAGTTTGAAACACTCTTAGAACTTGGATATATATTTAATAAATACACAGTAAATCATAGATTATATTTCAGAGCTCCAAAGAACACTAAAATGTTAAATCTATGATTTTCCAAATATAAATCCAAATAATTAGGTGGTACACAGCTTCATTAGAATGGACCGTAAATACATATAAAAAGAATCTGTTACATTCTATTGGGTCCTAATTTCTAATGAGGGTAGTGGTTTCCACAAAATGACTCTTTATCTGAATACTATTAAATTGTATGCTGATATATATAGGCTTCATAGACTACTAAGACACATATCCTGATACATCAACCAAAATTTTATTCAGGATCTCAAATCAATGGCAAGCTTAATGCTTTTTAAATAGATAGCACTGTTTTAATTAAAGATGTCACCAATGTAATTACTCCTTAAGCAAAAGGCCACAGAGAGGAAAATTGGATGATACTTAAATTGAGCATATGAGAAAATTAATTTGTGTTAAAAAGTAGCAATTAGACATTTCTGTGGCAACATGAGAGATCACAAATTCAAATCTTTTACTCTTCTGCAAAGTAGAATTTGTTGAATTTGTTTATTTTAAAGTAAAACTAAACTTTTGGAAGTGTGGAAAATAGCTCCAGCTGCAAAATCCCAAAATTCATGCTGTCTCACAATATTTTAGAATATTTTTACATTGCACTTGACCCTTTAAATCTTTTGTTACTTCATTCCTAAAATAAATTATTCAGATTAAAATTTTATGTCACCTGAAAGTCTAAAATGCTGAGTTTTCTAATTTTTGTGGTTTCTTAGATGACTGCCAAAATATGTCCTGCTTGATATTTGAGCGGATTTATCATTTAAAGTTTGGTCAGCAGGAAGGAACAGTTGTCTTTCCCCTAAATGCCATTATACTCTGCATATATATTCTTCATTATCAGTATCTTTCTTCTATAATTTATAAGAAGAGAATCTCAACATCATTTATTTAAGTACAATCTTGACCTAAAATCCTCAAAGAACTTTGAATGAAAGATACATTTTTTTTCTGTCATAATTGTTGCATTCGAATTTTATCAAAACAAGGGATCTATCTAAGTCTTACCATTTAGGTACATTCTGCAATGGGTCTTTAGACTATTTAGGGATAATCTCCATTTTTTCTTTAATGCTTACTGTTTCTCTTTTACTTGAAGAACTGCTGCCATAACTGATGGATGGATGACATATAAGGTTACCTAGTAATTAAAAACAGAACATCATTTCACTGATTATAGGTCATAGTTATGATCACCTTTTCTTATCCTTCATCTGGGTCTGGCTTCATACCTAAAGGAAGAAAATAACAATGTCTATTTTCCATTTATATAGTTATCATGGATTGCTCTCTTTCTCTCTTGAAACCTTATTTCATTCCATTGTTTCCAGAGAAAAGTAAGACTACTTACTGCATATAAGCTAAAAGAAATCTCCATGTAACTTTTGTGCTAAATTTCACTAAAGCTATATATATAATTACAGTACAAAACATTAAAATAATGAAATAGAACTTTTCTTCATAAATATGAAATATGCATACACATTTAAAGTGATCAGACTGAAGCCATTAAATTTTGACTCTAGGAGAGCAAAGTTTAAATGTCACTGATAATTTAGGTATTACTTTCTTGTTTTTATACTTCAATACATTTCTTGGCTGTAGCATCTCTAAATTTTCTGCTCTTTCAACCTCATTAAAAAGCCTTCTTTTTTATTCTAAATAAATACCATTTTTTCCAAGTATTTTGAGACAAAATTATTTTAAAATTCACTTCTAATTACAACAAATGTTCCCAGATGATATTATTGAACTGTAATGTTTCCTCCTAGAATCAAATGGACCAAAATTTAATGGGACAATGGTGATAATCTGATGATGCCTTGTTAATATAAAAATGTCCCATTAACTATATCACATTTCATCAGTAGCTCTGTTTGTGGATTTTCCAGGTGGCATTCATCTTTGTCCACCATCACTTAAATCTATCTTAAAGGAAATGCAAACATAATTTTTTCCTTCAAATTAATAAATGTTGCTTATCATTTGAAATACTTTTAAATTTCAATTATTTAGTTATTTACTTTAAAAATTCTAAATTCCTGTGATTTTTTTTTTTCCCCTGGAAGAGAAAGATCAAAGTACTGAAATTTTGTGTGTGTTTTCTTGTTTGCTTGTCTTGGATCATGTTGAAAGTGAATGTCTGAAGACTCCTGAAGCAGGGACCATAAGCATATCGATGACAAATAAATATATATCTGCAACTGATAAAAGTGTTATAAACTGAAGTTTATAACTGATAATTATAAGACTATATGCAAGAAATGAAAAGAAAGCAATTAGGGAGTGGATATGTAGCGTGTTCATAAGGAACTTGATGAGGTGCAAGTTGGTAATGGGGTTCTGGGAATTGCCAATAATGACAGGATAGAGAAGGAGGACTCACTGAAGATGCTCAAGAAAGAAAGTTCAGAAAAAAAATCAGAGTAAAACCTTAATGGACTGGATTCACGAACAAAGAAAAAATGAAGAGAGAATCACAATGTAGAAGGACATGCCAATGTATAAAATGCTTCAGAAAGATTAAATAAGAATTAAAATGTATCTATTTGACTTAGCAATCATAGGTTTATGGGGGGTCACACTTATGAGTCATTCAATGGCATGGTAAAAATGGATGCTTAAATGCAGTAAGTTGAAAAAAGTGGATGAGGTGATGAACTGATTCTAAAACATGATTTGGATAGCCTCCATTGGACAGACTGAAAACTGAATATAGGCAAGGACACAGCAGAGCATTAGGAGAAGCAGGGGTAAACTGCTGAATTTTTTCAGCCTCATTTATGTTCTATCTGTTCAGGAGGAAGCATGATCCCTGACAGAAAAAGGTAATAAGAGGAGTAGCCTTTTTGGAGAAAGAAAGATGTAAGATGACTAGGTCAAAGTTTTGACTTAGGTACCTTGAGTAAAATTGTGACCTAAAATCAATTACACAGAACTGATACTTACCAAGAATGAAGACTAAGAAATGTTATGCATAATACTTATGTCTGGATGCTGACCTGACACATTTCTCTGTGTCAAAACCTACTCTTCTACTAAATTTTACAGCTCTAAATAAAGGGTAAAGGACATTACTGAGCTGTGCCCAGAGCCTCCTCAGCAGTGGTGTCCATGTCCTGGTGTTGGCCACAGCCCATGGTCATAGTGAGGATACCATTTGAACATTCATTCATTAAGTGAGGACGCAGTACATGTGGTTGGCTACAGTCTCAACATTTGCAGCTGGCATTGGTTGACAAATATGGTGATGTGAGAGCCTGAGTTTCTTTGACAATTCAAAACCAAACCAGCTATTTATTCCAACTCAGAGTAGCTGTGTATGTCTTAAATAATGGTTACAGAAGGCTAGACTGGTATCAGTAGGAGCTGGGCAGAAATGAAGACCATGAGACTTGAAACAGAGGAAGGATTCACCAAGCCATCACTGGCTTAACAATGGAAGCAACCACATGACTTGAAGTTTATATGGCCCCAAGCAACTGTGGAGATGGCCAACTCCACTGCTTATATTTACAATGGACATATTAACAGCTATTTTAGATGTTCTTTATGTCCTAGTAAGTGCTATTTTTTCTTGGGCTTTCTAAACAAAACGCAAAATATTCATGGGAAAGTTGGGTGCTTGTTAAGCTGCCTTAAACCTATAATTATGGTCATTCCTGTTTCATAAGAAAAGAGGATAGCAGCTTTAATAAAATGTCTTATCAGGTAAATTGATCTGGGTTTGGTGATTTTTTGAAGCATTTGTGGTCATTGTAATCCTTGATATTAATCTTTGGGTTAGGATCTTGCTCTAGACAGACTGACATTCATATAACAATATGCTTGCTCTATAATTGGAGCATTTTTCAGTATCCTGTTTTAAAGGTCTGGGTATTGTTATTAAACACATTTTTGTGGGATGGTCTGTACCAGCTAGCCCTTTGCTTGGATTCTTCTGCTAAGCTTTATAGTCTTTATAAGCACACAAATTAATTGTCTAAATAGGATTCTGGATCTATTCAACTCTTCTACAGTTGTTACTTTATATTAGTTATTCTTTCCAACATCAGTTTTAGCTATTTCAGTTCTTTATGTTTTTTTTCAAGAAGTGACAACATATATCTGCTGATAGTACTTTGAGTGTCTACAACTCTGGGGGGAAATTTTGTAGTATTTTTATGCTTTTAAGATATCAGTTTTCAGCTACCAAATTAGCTTATGTCCTTTCAAAAAGATGAAAAAATAATCAATGACTATCTAATATGTACGCAATTCTTTAGTAAAAATGAAGAAAGTCAACTGATGTAAATGAACAGCAAACTGGAGAAAATCCCTCAGACAAATGGACAAAGAGATGTGGCATGTGTAAATAAGATTACTAAGGAGTTTGGACTACAAAGTTGAGAAATTATTTAGGTGGAGCTAATCTCATCATATGAGCCCTTCTAAAGCAGAAAGTTTTCTCCCTTTTGGCAGCAGATGATATCAGAGGGATCTGAAGCACAAGAAGGATTTACCATCCCTTGCTGGCTTGAAAATGCAGGAAGCATATGAAGAGGAATGCAGGTGACATCTAGAAACCAAAAGCAGTTCCTGACTGACAGACAGAAAGGGAACAGAGACTTCAGTCCTACAACAAGAAACTGAATTCAGCCAATTCAGCTAGCAACCTGAGTAACACTGGAGGAGAATTCTTCCCCAGTCTCCAAATTAGAACTCAGTATTTTGATTCAATATCTTGACTTTGGCATTGTGAGGAACTAAGCAGAGACCCAGCTGAGCTCGTCTGTACTTCTCAACTGCAGAAACTGTGAGATAACAAAAGGATGGTGTTTCAAGCCACTAAGCACATGGTAATTTGCTACTCAGCACAAGAAAACTAAAACATCCTCAAATGATGTTCTCTACAGACAAGCATCTTAGGGTTCCTAATTTAAAACAAGTTTAATGACTTCTTTTATCAACACACCATAGTAGGCCCCAATAAGACCTCAGTGTATATGGTTGGTTTCTATTTCTATTAGCATTTTATTATTCTAGAGATATTTTAAATGTTGACTCCTCCACCAAGAATTAAATGCACTAAAGAAAATTTTAAGAATAAACCAACAAATACTTTATTTCTTCATTGGTGAAATAGAAATTGTAAAAATTTGAAATGCACTAGAATGCTAAGCCTATTCACTAGTGAATTTGCATTTTACTTGGTTATTAAAACTTAAGGCAAAAAAAAAGAATATCTACAGTGTACTGTGAGAGACTATATTATTTGCCCCAAATTATTTCATTCTTCCCAATTTTGCCATGGCTTTCTTGTAGGTTCATAATGAAACTTCCTTTTTCAGATGGAAAGAAGGCAAGTAAAAGTGGGTCGAGTTGTGAAATAAAGTCCTGAGAGGTATGGCCAGTTTCCCCTACTCTTTTTGGAGCTTTTCCAGGGGGAAAAAACAGCCCCAGGCAAATGTGGCAGCTTCAGCCTGGATTGGATTCCCCCGTCACCTACCCTGAAGATACCCAGAGGTGACTTGGACTCAACCCAAAGGTTGGAGTCCCGCTTAATCCAGATGTGTCCAGCTAACCCTACATGAGATCGTCTTAATCTCAGCCAACAGGCATACTTCTAAGTATGAAATAAATACTTGCATTTTAGTCATTGATATTTTGGGGTTTCTTTGTAATGCACCAATATCTGAACAAAAATTTCACCAGTCCAGTTTAATACCATATATAATTTTTGAAGAGTATGTGGTATCATGTCTTGGATATAGAAAAAGTATTATCAATTTGCTTATTGTAATAATAACTACTTTTCATAATGAGTTTTATCCTGATCTAACAAAAGAGCAATTAAGAGTTGATGGCTCCATTTTACTTTTCATTTTGATATAAATCCCTTTCAATTTAGCTTCTCCTCATCAATGCACAATAAGAGTAGAAACTTAGAAAATTATTGCTACAGAATATTTTATAACTTTTTACTACATTATTCATATTTAGCACATAAAATTGTTTCCTCTTAATTAAGGCTGATGGTTTATTCATAATCCCTTTCTTTAGGGGCAAAAAAAATACCTGTTTTGGCCTCAAGATAATCATGGTAAACAATTATACCATAAACTAAACTATCCATAAATATCAAATAACTGAAACAAATGCAACTACAAATCAACCAGTGACACAGTGAATAAATCCAGTTCTTGGCCATTTAAACACCATCTTTGAAGACTGCTTATAATTGCAATACATGACTATTATAATGCATGAGGATGAGATACAAAATTATTTTATTTATGGTACATTTATTTGAATTTAAGTGACAAATGATTTTCCCTATTTTGAGCAGCTAGTATGATGGGAAATAGAAAGTAACTTTATGTAGTAGAGTTACCTGGTGCCAGGACAGAGAATTATTTTTGAATATCAAAGATTATGCTCTGCCTCATTGCCCAAGTAATCAATTTCACAGTGCTACTATTTAGTCAGCTTTACAGATGAATGCAATATAGGAGAAAGGTTTATATTATTATGCTTAGTTAAGAAAAATACATTTAAGAGTACAGTACTTAAGCTAAAAATTTTACAGTGCCTAATGGGAAACAAAGTGCACTAAAGGCTAAGTGGAAAGAATGGATGCTCAATTTTGGCTGTAGGGAAAAAAATAGATAAATATATTTAAATAAAACTAAAACCCAGCCAAATAAGCTCTATCTATTTGATAGTTTAGTTCTCCCCTAAAACTTTTCTGAAATTGTAAATAAGTCTATGCCATGCTGCTCTTAAACATAGTAAACAAAAACATTTTACTGTAATACTTAAGATATATGGTACTAATTGGAAATATTTTATAATGAGTATTACACAAATGCAAAAGTATAAACCTTTCACATATCATTAAAAATAAAATAAGAATGGATGAGAAGATTGATAATTTCATAGTACATAAAAAATTGTAATACTTAGCAATGAAATTTTTTTTCTGAACACATTTCTGAAAGATATTTTAAATATATGATGAGGTTGATATTATATTTTTATTAAGAATACATTTAGAAAAAGCAATACTTTCTTTGAAATAGTATAAGTGTAATGATTTCATGAATAAACACATTTTGAAATACTAGTTTATACATCTGAATACAAATGAGAAATAATACAGATTTGTTTATATTATACAACTTTAAATCTTTAACATTTTCATATGGTTAGAGAAATTCTCCAAAGGAATTACATACATGCAACATTTACATATGTAAGTAGATCTTTATCTTTCTGGCTAGGAAATTTTTAAGCATTTTGATCAATATTTTAAAAATAATATAGTATTTTTTCTTTTTTTTTAAATAAAATTAATTTTATTATCATTAATTTACAATTACATGTGCAATAATACGATTATTAAACTACCCCTTCATCAGGTCCCCCCCACCAACCCCATTACAGTCACTGTCCATCAGCATAGTGAGATGCTATAGAATCACTACTTGTCTTCTCTGAGTTGTACTGCCCTCCTCGTGCCCCCCCAACATTACATCTGCTAATCGTAATGCCCCTTTTTCCCTCTTATCCCTCCCTTCCCGCCCATTTTCCCCAGTCCCTTTCCCTTTGGTAACTATTAGTCCGTTCTTGGGTTCTGTGAGTCTGCTGCTGTTTTGTTCCTTCAGTTTTTTTCTTTGTTCTTATACTCCACATATGAGTGAAATCATTTGATACTTGTCTTTTTCGGCTTGGCTTATTTCACTGAGCATAATACCCTCTAGCTCCATCCATGTTGTTGCAAATGGTAGGATTTGTTTTCTTCTTATGGCTGAATAATATTCCATTGTGTATATGTACCACATCTTCTTTATCCATTCATCTACTGATGGACACTTAGGTTGCTTCCATTTCTTGGCTATTGTAAACAGTGCTGCAATAAACATAGGGGTGCATCTGTCCTTTTCAAGTTGGGCTGCTGCATTCTTAGGGTAAATTCCTAGGAGTGGAATTCCTGGGTCAAATGGTATTTCTATTTTGAGTTTTTTGAGGAACCTCCATACTGCTTTCCACAATGGTTGAACTAATTTGCAGTCCCACCAGCGGTGTAGGAGGGTTCCCTTTTCTCCACATCCTCGCCAACATTTGTTGTTGTTTGTGTTTTGGATGTTGGCCATCCTCACTGGTGTGAGGTGATATCTCATTGTGGTTTTAATCTGCATTTCTATGATGATTAGCGATGTGGAGCATCTTTTCATGTGCCTGTTGATCATCTGAATTTCTTCTTTGGAGAAGTGTCTATTCATGTCCTCTGCCCATTTCTTAATTGGATTATTTGCTTTCTGTTTGTTAAGGTGCATAAGTTCTTTATATATTTTGGATGTCAACCCTTTATCAGATACGTTTTTTATGAATATATTCTCCCATACTGCAGGATGTCTTTTTGTTCTACTGATGGTGTCCTTTGCTGTACAGAAGCTTTGCAGCTTGATATAGTCCCACTTGTTCATTTTTTGCTTTTGTTTCCCTTGCCCGGGGAGATATGTTCATGAAGAAGTTGCTCATGTTTATGTCCAGGAGATTTTTGCCTATGTTTTTTTCTAAGAGTTTTATGGTTTCATGACTTACATTCAAGTCTTTGATCCACCTTGAGTTTACCCTTGTGTACGGGGCTAGACAGTAGTCCAGTTTCATTCTCTTTCATGTAGCTGTCCAGTATTTCCAACCCCAGCTGCTGAAGAGGCTGTCATCTCCGCATTGTATATCCAAGGCACTTTTATCAAATATTAATTGACTGTATATGTTTGGGTTAATGTTTGGATTTTCTATTCTGTTCCACTGGTGTGTGGGTCTGTTTTTGTGCCAATACCAAATTGTCTTGATTACTGTGGCTTTGTAGTAGAGCTTGAAGCCAGGGAGTGTAACTCCCCCTGTTTTATTCCTACTTCTCAGGATTGATTTGGCTATTCGGGGTCCTTTGTGGTTCCATATGAATTTTAGAATTATTTGTTCCAGTTCATTGAAGAAAGCTGTTGGTAGTTTGATAGGGATTGCATTGAATCTGTAGATTGCTTTAGGTAGTATAGCCATTTGGACAATATTGATTCTTCCTAGCCAAGAGCATGGGATGCATTTCCATTTGTTAGTGTCCTGTTTAATTTCTCTTAGGAGTGTCTTGTAGTTTTCAGAGTACAGGGCTTTCACTTCCTTCGTTAGGTTTATTCCTAGGTATTTTATTCTTTTTGATGCAATTGTGAATGGAATTGTTTTTCTGATTTCTCTTTCTGTTAGTTCATCATTAGTGTATAGGAAAGCAACAGATTTCTGTGTGTTGGTATATCCTTTGCTTCAGATTCAGATATTAGTTCTAGTATTTTTTGGAATGGAATCTTTTTCACGGTTTTTTATGTACAGTATCATGTCATCAACTGAAATAGTGACAATTTGACTTCTTCTTGCAATCCTGGATGCCTTGTATGTCTTTGTTTTTGTCTGATTGCTGTGGCTGGGACCTCAGTTGAATAATAACAGTGGGAGAAAATGACATGCTGTCTTGTTCCTGATTTTAGATGAAAAGCTTTCAGCTTCTCGCCGTTAAGTATGATGTTAGCTGTGGGTTTGTCATATGGCAACATGATGTTGAGGTACTTGCCCTCTATACCATTTTGTGGAGAGTTTAATCTAGAATGGATGCTGAATTTTGTCAAATGCTTTTTCAGCATCTATGGAGATGCTCATGTGGTTTTTGTTCTTCTTTTTGTTGATGTGGTGGATGATGTTGATGGATTTTCGAATGTTGTACCATCCTTGCATCCCTGGGATGAATCCCACTTGATCATGGTGTATGATACTCTTGATGTATTTTTGAATTTGGTTTGCTAATATTTTGTTAGTATTTTTGCATCTACGTTCATCAGGGATATTGGTCTGTAATTTTCTTTTTTGGTGAGGTCTTTGCCCGGTTTTGGTATTAGAGTGATGCTGGCTTCATAGGATGAGTTTGGAAGTATTCCCTCCTCTTCTATTTTTTGGAAAACTTTAAGGAGAATGGGTGTTATTTCTTCTCTGTATGTCTTGTAGAATTCAGAGGTGAATCCATCAGGCCCAGGGTTTTGTTCTTGGGTAGTTTTTGATTACCAATTCGTTCATCACTGGTGATTGGTCTGTTTAGTTTTCTTTTTCTTGCTTGGTCAGTCTTGGAAGGTTGTATTTTTCTAAGAAGTTGTCCATTTCTTCTATGTTTTCCAGCTTGTTAGCATATAGATTCTCATACTCTTATGATTCTTTGTATTTCTCTGAGGGTCATCGTGATTTTCCTTTCTCATTTCTGATTGTGTTTATGTGTGTAGATTCTCTTTTAATGCATCCTGGCTAGGGTTTATCTATTTGTTTATTTTTCAAAGAACCAGCTCTTGGTTATTGATTTTTCTATTGTTCCTTCTTCTCAGATTTTATTTATTTCTTCTCTAATCTTTATTATGTCCTCCTTCTGGTGACTTTGGGCCTCATTCCATTCTTCTTTTTTTTTCCAATTTCAGTAATTGTGTCTTTAGACTATTCATTTGGGAATGTTCTTCCTTCTTTAAATAGGCCTGGATTGCAATATACTTTCATCTTAGAACTGCCTTTGCTGCGTCCCACAGAAGTTGTGGCTTTGTGTTGTTGTTGTCATTAGTCTCCATATATTTTTTTTTTTTTTTTTTGATTTGGTCGTTAACCCATTGATTAATTAGGAGAGTGTTGTTAAGTCTCCATGTATTTGTGAGCCTTTTGATTTCTTTCTAAAATTTATTTCTAGTTTTATACCTTTGTGATCTGAGAAGTTGGTTGGTAGGATTTCAATATTTTTGAAATTACTGAGGTTCTTTGTGTGGCCTAGTATGTGGTCTATTCTGGAAGTATTTCCATGTACTTGAGAAGAATGTGTATCCACTATTGCTTTGGGTGTAGAGTTCTGTAGATGTCTGTAAGGTCCATCTGTTCTAGTGTGTTGTTCAGTGCCTCTGTGTCTTTACTTATTTTCTGTCTGGTTGATCTCTCCTCTGGAGTGAGTGGTGTGTTGAAGTCTCCTAAGATGAATGCGTTGCTGTCTATTTCCTCCTTTAATTCTGTTAGTATTTGTCTCACATATGCTGGCGCTCCTGTGTTGGGTGCATATATATTTATAATGGTTATATCTTCTTGTTGGACTGACCCCTTTATCATTTATGTAATGTCCTTCTTTATCTTTTGCTACTTTCTTCGTTTTGAAGTCTATTTTGTCTGATACAAGTACTGCAACACCTGCTTTTTTCTCTTTGTTGTTTGCATGAAATATCTTTTTCCATCCCTTCACTTTTAGTCTGTGTATATCTTTGGATTTGGGGTGAGTTTCTTGTAAGCAGCATATAGATGGGTCTTGCTTTTTTATCCATTCTGTTACTCTGTGTCTTTTGATTGGTGCATTCAGTCCATTTACATTTAGGGTGATTATTGATAGGTATGTACTTGTTGCCATTGCTGGCTTTAGATTCGTGGTTACCAAGGGTTCAAGGGTTGCTTCTTTACTATCTAACAATCTAACTTAACTTTCTTGTTAAGTTATTGTAAACACAGTCTGATGTCTCTTTCTTTCTCTCCCTTCTTATTCCTCCTCCTCCATTCTTTCTATAATAGGTGTTTTATTCTTTGCCTTTAGTTAGTATTTGGATGGTCTGCTTTCTTTGCTATGATTTTTTTTTTCTCTGGTGACATCTTTTTAGCCTTAGGTGTGCTTCCCTCTAGAACAGTCCATTTAAGATATCCTGCAGTGGTGGTTTATGAGAGGCAAACTCTCTTAACTTTCGTT
>JAVSCE010005230.1:0-12382 GCA_032199065.1 Smutsia gigantea
ATTACATTCCGTAAGATTCCATTCCAATGCACAAAATTCCATTCCATTCCTTTGACTTCCATTCCTTTCCCAACACTCTCTTTCCCTCTGCAACATTCCATTCCAAAATATAGCGTTCCATTCCATAACATTTGACTCCATTCGAAAACGTCATTCCAATTATTACCTACCAGTCCATTCCATTCTTCAAAATTCGGTTCTATTAAGCAACATTCCACTTCATACCATAAAATTCAATTCCATTACCCAACATTCCATTCCACTTAAAACATTCTAATTCATTCTATTGCATAACATTCCATTCCAGTCCACAAGATTCCATTTCATTCCTTAACGTTCTATTCCTTTCCTCAACATTCTATTCTTTTCCACAACATTCCATTGAATTCCCTTCCATTCCACAACATTCGACTCTATTCGATAACATTGAGTTTTTCCCAACACATTATTCCCATTCTGTAACATAATAATCAATTACATTCATTAAAATTCGGTTCTACTACACTACATTCCACTTCTTGCCATAAAATTCCATTCGATTATACAACATTCCAGTAAATTTCAAACATTCTATTTTATCCACTTCCATAAGATTCCATTCCAATCCACAAAATTCCATTCCATCCATTTATCTTCCATTCCCGCCCCAACATTCTATGCTTATCCTCAACATTATATTCCATTCCACAACATTCCATTCCTTTTATAACATACTATTTCATTCTACTGCATAGCATTCCATTCCAATCCACAAATTATATTCCATTCCTTCAACCTCTATTCTTTTATCCAAATTTCTATTACTTTCCACAACACTCCATTGCATTCCACAGAATTCCATTCTTGTATATAACCTTCCATTCAATTGAACTACATTTCATTCCATTCCACAACATTCCATACCATTGAATAACATTCAATTCCATGCCAACACATTATTTTCATTCTGTTACTCAACATTCCATTCCATTCATTAAAATTCTCTTCTATTAATCAACATTCCACGTTATACCATAATATTACACTCGATTACACAACATTCCATTCCATTTCAAACACCTTTTCATTCTATTGCATAGGACTCCATTCCAATTTACAAAATTTCCTTAAATTCCTTAAACTTCCATTCCGTTCAGAAATGTTCTATTCAATTCCACAACATTCCATTGCATTCAACAGCATTTCATTCCATTCATTAACTTCCCATGAAATTTCCCAACATTCAATTCCATTCCATAATATTTGTTTCCATTGAAACGCATTATTCCATTTCTGTAAACTTATATTCCATTCCATTCATAAAAATTCGGTTCTATTAATCTACATTCCACTTAATAACACAACATTCCATTTCATTATACAACATTCCATCGATTTGAATCATTCTCTTTTATTCTATTGCATAAGATTCCATTCCAATCCAAATATTTCCATTGCATTCTTTAACATTTCATTCTTTCAGCAACATTCTTTTCCCTTCCGCAACATTCTGTTGCATTCCAAAGTGCTCCATTCCATTCCATAACATTCGATTTCATTCCAACACATTATTGCCATTCTGTTGCATACATAACTTTCCACTCATTAAAATTTTGTCCTTTTAATGAACATTCCACTTCGCAGCATAACATTCCATTCGACTACGCAACATTCCTTTCCAATTCATTCTATTTCATTCTATTGCATAAGATTCCATTCCAATTCAAAAAATTCCATTCCATTCCTTAAACTTCCATTCCTTTCCCAAAATTCCATTCAATTCGACAACATTCCATACAATTCATTCCCAACACATTATTCTCGTTCTGCTACAAACATTCAACACCATTCGTTAAAATTCGGTTCTATTAATCAAAATTGAGCTTCATAGCATCACTTTCCATTCGATTACACAGTATCCTTTTCCAATTCATTCTATTTCATTCTGTTTCAAAGGATTCCTTTCTAATTAGCAAAATTCCATTCCATACTTAACCTCCATTCTTTTCTCCAACATTCTATTCCTTTTAACAACATTTCATTGCATTCGACAGCATTCAATTCCATTCCTTTCACCAACATTCTATTACTTTCCACTACTTTCCATTGCATTTCACATCATTCCATTCCATTGCATAATATTCTATTCAATTCCACGACACACCATTACAATCCATAACATTCGATTCCATTCCACCAAATGATTGCCGTTCTGTTACCTAACATTACATTCCATTCATTGAAATTCTTTTCTATTAATCAACATTCCACTTCATACCATAGCATTCATTCGATTACACAACATCCCATTCAATTGCAAACATTGTATCTCCTTCCATTGCATAAGATTCCAATCCAAACCACAAAATTCCATTGCATTCCTTAAAATTCCATTCCTTTCCCCAACTTTCTATTCCTTTCCACAACATGAAACTGCATTGCACAGCATTCCACTCCATTCCATAACATTCGATTTCCTTAAAAAATGTTATTCTCGATCTGATACATAATATTCCATTCCATTCATTAAATTCACTTCTATTAAACAACATTCTACTTCATACCACAAAATTCCAATCGAATATGCAACATTCTATTTAATTTCAAATGCTGTATTTCAATCTATTACAAAATATTCCATTCCAATCCACAAAATTGCATTCCACTCCTAAACGTCCCTTTGCTTTCCCTAACGTTCTTCATTTTTCCACTATATTCCATTGCATTCCACAATATTGCATTGCATTCCAAATCAATCCATTCCTTTCCATTCCATTCCAACATATCTTTCCCATTCTTTTACAAAACATTCCATACCATTCTTCAAAATAAGATTCTATTAATCAACATTGAACTTCATACCATAACATTCCATTCGATTATACAACATTCCAGTCCATTTCCATCGTTCTACTTCATTCCATTCCATAAGATTCCATTCGAATCCACAAAATTCCATTCCATTCTTTTGACTTCCATTCCTTTCCCAACACTCTCTTTCTTTCCACAACATTCCATTACATTCCACAGCATTCCATTCCACAATATCGCATTCCATTCCATAACGTTTGACTCCATTCGAACACGTTTTTCGATTATTACTTAACAGTCCATTCCATTCTTCAAAATTCGGTTCTATTAATCAACATTCCACTTCATACGATAACATTCAATTCCCTCACACAACATTCCATTCCGCTTAAAAATTCTATTTACTTCTTTGCATAAAATTCCGTTCCAGTCCACAAGATTCCATTTCATTCCTTAACGTTCCATTCCTTTCCTCAACATTCTGTTCTTTTCCACAACATTCCATTGCATTCCATTGAATTCCCTTCCATTCCATAATATTCATTCCTTCCCAACATATTATCCCCATTCTTTTTCATAACATTTCATTCCATTCATTAAAATTCGCTTCTACTACATTACATTCCACTACATGCCATAACATTCCATTTGATTATACTACATTCCATTCCATTTAAAACATTCTATTTCATCCCCTTCCATAAGATTCCATTCCAATCCACAAAATTCCATTCCATTACTTTAACTTCCATTCCTGTCCCAACTTTCTGTTCTTATCCTCAACTTTCTATTCCATTCCACAACATTCCATTCCATTCCACAACAAAGCATTCAATTCCATAAATTCGACTCCATTCGAACACGTTAGTATGATTATTACCTTACATTCCATTCCATTCTTCACAATTAAGGTCTACTAATTAACATTACACTTCATACCATAACATTCCATTCCTTTACACAAAATTCCATTCCATTTAAAACATACTGTTTCATTCTGTTGCTTAACATTCCATTCCAATTAACAAAATTCCATTCCATTTCTTCACCCTCTATTCTTTTCCCCAACTTTCTATTATTTTCCACAACACTCCATTGCATTCCGTAGCATTCCGTTCCTGTCCATAACATTCCATTCAATTCCACTACATTCCCTTCCATTCCATAACATTCAATTCCATGCCAACACATTATTGTCTTCTGTTACACAACATTCCATTCCAATTAAATCATTCTTTTTTATTCTTTGACATAAGATTCCATTCCAATCCAAATAATTCCTTTGCATTCCTTAACATTTCATTCCTTTCAGCAACATTCTGTTCCTTTCTGCAACATTCCATTGCATTCCAAAACATTCTATTCAATTCCATAACGTTCGATGTCATTCCAACACATTATTGC
Organism: Smutsia gigantea; assembly: GCA_032199065.1. Classification (NCBI taxonomy): domain Eukaryota; kingdom Metazoa; phylum Chordata; class Mammalia; order Pholidota; family Manidae; genus Smutsia; species Smutsia gigantea. Next base: position 4,195 of record JAVSCE010005230.1, read on the forward strand.
AAACATTCACATTCCATTCATTAAAATGTTGTCCTCTTAATGAACATTCCACTTCATAGCATAACATTCCATTCCATTACACAACATTCCTTTCCAATTCATTCTATTTCATTTTGATGCATAAGATTCCATTCCAATCCAAAAAATTCCATTCCATTCCTTAAACTTCCATTCCTTTCCCTACATTCCATTCAATTCCACAACATTCCATTCCATTCCATTACATGAAATTCATTCCCAACACATTATTCTCGTTCTGCTACAAAACATCCGATACCATTCATTAAAATTCGGTTCTATTAAACAAAATTTCCCTTCATACCATAACGTTCCTTTCGATTACACAACATTCCTTTCCAATTCATTCTATTTCATTCTGTTGCATAAGATTCCATTCTAATCCACAAAATTCACTCAATACTTTACCTCCATTCCTTTCTCCAACATTGTATTCCCTTACACAACATCCCATTGATTTACACCGCATTCCCTTCCATTCCATAACATTCCATTCAGTTCCACAACATTCCATTACATTCCATAACATTTGATTCCATTCATCATATTATTCCCGTTCTGTTACATAACATTACATTCCATTCATTAAAATTCTGTCCTACTAATCAACATTCACCTTCATACCATAACATTTCATTCGATTACATAACATTCCATTTCATTTGAAACATTCGATTTCATTCTATTGCATAAGATTGCATTCCAATCCAGAAAATTCCGTTCCATTCCTCAAACATCCATTCCTTTCCCCAATATTGTACTCCTTTCCACAACATTCCTTTGCATTCCACAGCATTCTATTCCATTCCATAACATTGCATTCTATTCCAACGCATTCCATTCCATAACATTTGATCCCATTCAAACACATTATTCCCGTTCTTTCACCTGACATTCCATTCCATTCTTTAATATTCAGTTCTATAAATCAACATTCCAATTCATACCATAATATTCCATTCCATTTCACAGCATCCGTTTCCATTTCTAACATTTTATTTCATTCTACTGCATAAGATTCCATTCCAATCCACAAAATTCCATTCCATTCCATAAACTTTCCACAACATTCCATTCAAATCCTTAGCATTGCATTCCATTCCATAACTTTCCACTTAATTCCATAGATTTCTATTCCTTTCTGCAATATTCCATTGCAGTCCACAGAATTCCATTCCATTCCATAACTTTCCATTGCATTCCAAAACATTCCATCTCATTCCATTACATTCGATCCCATTAAAACTCATTATTCCATAACATTCTATTCCCTTCTGCAACATTCCATTGTATTCCAAAGCATTCCATTTCATTCTGTAACTTTCCATTGCATTCCATTCCTTTCCATTCTCATTCCATTCCATTCCAACACATTATTCCCATTCTTTTACAAAACATTCCATACCAATCTTCAAAATTCGGTTCTGTTAATCAACATTGCACTTCATACCGTAAAATTCCATTCGATTATACAACATTCCAGTCCATTTCAAACTTTCTATTTCATTCCAGTACATAAACTCCATTCCATTCCACAAAGTTACATTCCATTCCTTTAACTTCCATTTCTTTCCCAACACTCTATTTCATTCCACAACATTCTATTACGATCCACAGTATTCCATTCCACAATATAGTATTGCAATCCATAACATTTGACTCCATTTGAACACATTATTCCGATTATTACATTCAATTCCATTCCTTAACGTTCCATTCAATTCCAACACCTTCAATTACATTGCATAAAATTGATTCCATTAAAACACATTATTCCCATTCTATTACCTAACACTCCATTCCAATCTTCAAAATTCGGCTCCATTAGTCCACATTCCCCTTCAGTCCATGACATTCAATTCTATTACACAAAATTCCATTCCACTTAAAACATTCTATTTCATTCTATTGCATAACATTCCGTTCCAGTCCACAAGATTCCATTTCATTTCTTAAGGTACCATTCCTGTCCTCCACATTCTATTCTATTCCACAAAATTCCATTGCATTCCACCGAACTCCCTTACATTCCACAAAATTAGATTCCATTCCATAACATTCAGTTCATTTCCAACACATTATTCCCATTCTGTTACATGACATTCCATTCCATTCATTAACATTCAGTTCTAATACAATACATTCCACTTCATACCATAACATTCCATTCGATTATACAACATTCCAGTCCATTTCAAACATTCTATTATATCCGCTTCCTTAAGATTCCATTCCAATGCACAAAATTCCATTACATTCCTTTAACTTCCATTCCTGTCCCAACACTCTATTCCTATCCTCAATATTCCGTTCCATTCCACAACATTCGATTCCATTCCAAAACACAGCATTCCATTCCATAACATTCGACTCCATTCGAACAAGTTATTCTGATTATTACCTAACATTCCATTCCACTCTTCACAATTCGGGTCTATTAATTAACATTCCACTTCATACCATAACATTCCATTTTATTACACAATATTCCATTCCATTTAAAACATTCTATTTTATTCTGTTGTAAACATTCCATTCCATTCATTAAAATTTTGTCCTCTTAATGAACATTCCACTTCATAGCATAATGTTCTATTCGATTACACAACATTCCTTTCCAATTCATTCTATTTCATTCTGTTGAATAAGATTCCATTTCAATGCAAAAAATTCCATTCCATTCCTTAAACTTCCATTCCTTTTCCTACATTCCATTCAATTCCACAACAGTCCATTCCATTCCATTACATACAATTCATTCCCAACACATTAGTCTCGTCTGCTACAAAACATTCGATATCATTCATTAAAATTCGGTTCTATTAATTAAAACTCGCCTTCATAGCATAACTTTCTATTCGATTACATAACATTCTTTCCAATTCCTTCTATTTCATTCTGTTTCATAAGATTCTGTTCTGATTAACAAAATTCCATTCCATATTTAACCTCCATTCCTTTCTCCAATATTCTATTCCTTTTAACAACATTCCATTGCATTCGACAGCATTCAATTCCTTTCTTTCCTGAACATTCTTTACTTTCCCCTACTTTGCATTGCCATTCACATCATTCCATTTCGTTGCATAACATTCCATTCAATTCCACAACAGTCCATTACATTCCATAACATTCGATTCCATTCCAACAAATTATTGCCATTCTGTTACCTAACATTCCATTCCATTCATTGAAATTCTTTTCTATTAATCAACATTCCACTTCATAGCATAGCATTCATTCGATTACACAACATCCCATTCATTTGCAAACTTTGTAACTCTTTCCATTGCATAACATTCCAATCCAACCCACAATATTCCATAGCATTCCTTAAAATCCCATTCCTTTCCACAACGTTCTACTCCTTTCTTCAACATGACAATGCATTCCACAACATTCCAACCCATTCCATAACATTCGATTTCCTTCAAAAACATTATTCCCGATCTGTTACATAATATTCCATACCATTCATTAAAACTCACTTCTATTAAGCAACATTCTACTTCATACAAAAAAATTGTATTCGAATATACAACAATCTATTGACTTTCAAATGCTGTATTTCATTCTATTGCATCAGAATCCATTCCAACCCACGAAATTCCATTACATTCCTTAACCTTACATTGCTTTCCCTCACATTCTATTCCTATCCAGAACATTCCGTTGCATTCCACTCCATTCCGTTACATTCCACTCAATTCCACAACCTTTTATTCCATTCCAAAATATTCCATTCTTTCCATTCAATTTGATTCCATTCCAACACATAATTCAAATTCCTTTACAAAACATTACATACCATTCTTCAAAATTCAGTTCTATTAATCAACATTGCACTTCATACCATAACATTCAATTCGATTATACAACATTCCATTCCATTTCAATCATTCTATTTTATTGTATTGCATAAGATTCCATTCCAATCCAAATAATTCCATTGCATTCCATAACATTTCATTACTTTCAGCAACATTCTGTTCCTTTCTGCAACATTCCATTGCATTCCAAAGCATTCCATTCCATTCCATAACGTTCGATTTCATTCCAACACATTATTGCCCTTCTGTTGCAAACATTCCATTCCATTCATTAAAATTTTGTCCTCTTAATAAACATTAAACTTCATAGCATAACATTCCATTCGATTTCACAGCATTCCTTTCCTATTCATTCTATTTCATTGTGATGCATAAGATTTCATTCCAACCCACGAAATTCCATTCCACTCCTAAACGTCCCATTGCATTCCCTAACGTTCTACTCTTTTCCACTACATTCCATTGCTTTCCACAGTATTCCATTGCATTCCAAATCATTCCATTCCTTTCCATTACATTTGATTCCATTTAAACACATCATTCCCATTCTTTTTCAAAACATTCCATAACATTCTTCAAAATTCGGTTCTATTAATCAACATTGCACTTCATACGATAACATTCCATTCGATTATACAGCATTCCAGTATATTTAAAACATTCTATTTCATGCCATTCCATTTATTCCACTCCAATTCAACAAATGCCATTCCATTTTTTAACGTCCATTCTTTTACCAACATTATGTTCCTTTACACTACATTCCAATGAATTTAACAGCATCCATTCCGTTCCTTCACATTCCATTCAATTCCACAAAATTCACTACATTACATAACTTTCCATTGCATTCGAACACATTATTCCCTTTCTGTTACATAACATTCCATTCCATTTATTAAAATTCGATTCTATTAATCTACATTTAACTTCACACCATAAAATTCTAGTCGAATAAACAGCATTCCATTCCATTTGAAACATTCTACTTCATTATGTTGCATAAGTTTCCATTGCAGTCCACAAAATTCCAATTCCTTTCCTTACCCTTCAATTCCTTTCTCCAACTGTCTATTCCGTTCCCCTACATTCCATTCGATTCCTTAACATTCAATTCCATTCCAAGACATTATTCCCCTACCATTACTTAACATTTCCTTGATTCAGTAAAATTTGTTCTATTAACATTCCTTTTCATATCATAATATTCCATTCGATTACACAGAACACCATTCCATTTCAACCACTCTATTTCGTTCGATTACACAGGATTCCATTCCAGTCCACAAAATTCCATTCCATTCCTTAACATCCCATTCCTTTCCCGAAAGTTCTATTACTTTCCACAACATGCCAGTGCATTCCACAGCATTCCATTCCATTCCTTTCCCCAATATTCTATTCCTATCCACTACATTCCATTGCATTCTACATCATTCCATTCTATTCCACAACATTCAATTCAGTTCCACAACATTCCATTACATTCCACAGCATTCGATTCCACTCCAACACATTATTTCAGTTCTGTTACCTAACATTCCATTCCATTCATTAAAATTCTTTCTATTTATCAACATTCCACTTCATAGCATAGCATTCATTCGATTACACAACATTCCATTCAATTGCAAACATTGTATCTCATTCCATTGCATAGGATTCCAATCCAACCCACAAAATTCCATGCCATTCCTTTAGCTTCCATTCGTTTCCCCAAAGTTCTATTCCTTTCTAAAAAATGGCACTGCATTCACCAGCACTCATTTCCGTTCCTTAACGTTACATTCAATTCCACAACCTTCCATTGCTTTGCGTAAAATTGATTCCATTCAAACACATTATTCCCATTCTGTTACCTAACATTCCATTCCATACTTTGAAATTCGTTTCTATTAATGTGCATTCCACTTCATACCACAACATTCCATTTGATTACACAACATCCCTTTCAATTGCAAACATTGAAGCTCATTCCATTGCATAAGATTCCCTTCCAATCCACAAAATTCCTTTCCATTCCGTCAACGTCCATTCCTTTCCCCAGCTTTCTTTTGCTTTGCACAACATTCTATTGCATTATACAGCATTCCATTCCTGTCCACAACATTCCATTTAATTCCACAACATTCCACTTCATAACATTCCAATCTAATATACAGCATTCTATTCTATTTGTAATACTGTATTTCATTCTAATGCAGAAGATTCCATTCCAATCCACGAAATTCCATTACATTACTTAACCTTTTATTGCTTTCCCTCACATTCTATTCCTATCCAGAACATTCCGTTGTATTCCACAGTATTACATTCCACTCCATTACATTCCACTCTATTCCACAACGTTCCATTCCATTCCAAAATATTCCATTCCTTTAGATTCCATTTGATTCCATTCCAAGACATAATTCCAATTCCTTTACAAAACATTCCATACCATTCTTCAAAATTCAGTTCAATTAATCAACATTGCACTTCATACCATAACATTCAATTCAATTATACAACATTCCATTCCATTTCAATCATTCTATTTTATTCTATTGTGTAAGATTCCATTCCAATACAAATAATTCCATTGCATTCGTTAACATTTCATTCCTTTCCGCAACATTCTGTTCCTTTCCGCAACATTCCATTGCATTAGAAAGAATTCCATTCCATTCCATAACGTTCGATTTCATTCCAACACATTATTGCCCTTCTGTTTCAAACATTCCATTCCATTCATTAAAATTTTGTCCTCTTAATGAACATTCCACTTCATAGCATAACATTCCATTCGATTACACAACATTCCTTTCCAATTCATTCTATTTCAATGTGATGCATAAGATTCCATTCGAATCCAAAAAATTCCATTCCATTCCTTAAACTTCCATTCCTTTCCCGACATTCCATTCAATTCCACAACATTCCATTCTATTCCATTACATACAATTCATTCCCAACACATTATTCTCATTCTGCAACAAAATATTCGATACCGTTCACTAAAATTCGGTTCTATTAATCAAAATTCCCCTTCATACCATAACGTTCCATTTGATTACACAACATTCTTTTCCAATTCATTCTATTTCATTCGTCTGCATAAGATTCCATTCTAATCCACAAAATTCCATTCTATACTTAACCTCCATTCCTTTCTACAACATTCTATTCCTTTCCACAACATCCAATTGATTTACACTGCATTTCCTTCCATTCCATAATATTCCATTCAGTTCCACAACATTCCATTACATTCCACAACATTTGACTCCATTCATCATATTATTCCCGTTCTGTTTCATAACATTACATTCCGTTCATTAAAATTCTGTCCTATTAATTAACACCCACCTTCATACCTTAACATTTCATTCGATTACATAACATTCCATTTAATTTGAAAATTTCTATTTCATTCTATTGCATAAGATTGCATTCCAATCCACAAAATTCCATTCCATTCCTTAACCTTCCATTCCTTTCCCCAATATTGTATTCCTTTCTACAGCATTCCATTGCATTCCACAGCATTCTATTCCATTCCATAACATTGCATTCTATTACAAAACATTCCATTTCATTCCATAAATTGTGATCCCATTCAAACACATTATTCCCGTTCTTTGACCTAACATTCCATTCCATTCTTTAATATTCAGTTCTATAAATCAACTTTCAGATTCATACCATAATATTCCATTCCATGTCACAGCATCCGTTTCCTTTTCAAACATTCTATTTCATTTTACTGCATAAGATTCCATTTAAATCCACAAAATTCCATTCCATTCCATAACCTTTCCCAAACATTCCATACAAATCCACAGCATTGCATTACATTCCATAAATTTCCACTTAATTCCATAAAATTCTATTCCTTTCTGCAACATTCCATTGCATTCCAAACATTCCATCTCATTCCATTACATTCGATCCCATTCAAACCCTTTATTCCATAACATTCTATTCCTATCTGCTACATTTCATTGCATTCCAAAGCATTCCATTCCATTCCATAGCTTTCCATTGCATTCCATTCCTTTCCATTTCATTCGATTCCATTCCAACACATTATTCCCATTCTTTTCCAAACATTCCATACCAATCTTCAAAATTCGGTTCTTATTAATCAACATTGCACTTCATACTATAACATTCCATTCGATTATACAACATTCCAGTCCATTTCACACATTCTATTTCATTCCATTCCATAAATTTCATTCCAATCCACAAAATTACATTCCATTACTACAACTTCCATTCCTTTCCCAGCACTCTATTTCTTTCCACAACATTCTATTACGTTCCACAGCATTCCATTCCACAATATAGCATTCCAA
>JAVSCE010005232.1:0-55144 GCA_032199065.1 Smutsia gigantea
GTGAAGGTAGGTCTCGTAGTCTGGCTCCTGTGCTATGTTTACAGGGAGGTCAAAGTTCACAACAATTGTGACCTGCTTCACATCGATCCCTAGAAGAGGAAAGACACTGTAGGGACCTGCAAGGGTTTTCCTTAGGACACAGCAATTCATGAACAACATCTGCTGAGGAGATTCTCATGGAGTAGGCATAATTTATAAAGAAAACCTGCTCTTACATACTTGAAGTAGGTATTTTGGTCAGGCAGTTTGCTTGCACAGTATGTCTGTGACGCTAGGTAAGAGCGTCAGGAGAAGCTAATCCTACGGAAGTCTAAATATGCACAAAGGGGGTGTGTGTGTGTGTTGTGGAGAGGGGCTCTCACCAAGGCCCCAGAGCCACCTCCTCTCACACCCCCACACCCACACCACAGGCCCAGCCCCACCACGGTCCATGGCCCTGGCCTGGTCAGGTCCTTTCTATCCCGTGCCCCAGCCGGCACCGTTTCCAGACTGGTTCCCCTCCCTGACTTCTCCCGGTCCTCTCACCTCTCCAGTGACGGCCACCCTGGCAGTGCCCAGAGCAGCTGTGTGCAGAACCCAGTGGCCCAAACTGTACAGAATAAAGTAGTTTCAGACTTGTATGACTACCAAACTACCTCGTCTCATCTCCTCCTCTCCTGACTCAATTCCAACACCACAGTCACAAGTCTTGCCGCCCCCCACAAAGCAAACTGCAAATTCCCATGTAACTGAATTGTACCCTTCCTTCAAAACCTGTCACTTCTCATGTTTCCCTGGAAGACTTCTATGACCCTCAGGGTCCCTGTCCCTCGGCATAAAAAGCTGTCTGAGTCATAATCCTTGGCCTCCTTGCACTGTACTTTGTCTCTGGAGCTCTTTGTGTCCTTTTTCCTCCAAGGTCTAGACCACCAAGGGCTGCCCAATGTGGTAACGTTAGCCTCATGTGGCTTTTTAACTTGAATAAATTCAAATTAAACATTTAATTCCGCGGTTACACAAGCCGTATTTCAAGCGCTCAGCGACCACCTATGGCTAGTGCCTACCAACCAGACACACAGAACAGTGTATTTCCATCACCGCAGAGAATGCTATGGACAGCCCTGCTCTAGGGAAACAAGAATGCAGGCAGTGAGCTCCCAAGGGGCAGGGGCCTCACCCACACTCACAGCAGGTCCTCATTTCTATCTGCTGAAGTAAGAACAAACGAGGAAACATGGTATGAGTATAGGGACAGCAAGGATACAGGAGGGATGAACAAAATAAGTTTAAAAGGCCCTTCTACTGAAAAAAAAAAAACAATAATTTTTTTCCCCAGTAGTCAATACTTTTAATATTAAAAACACCTTAGAGATGATCAACATCATTAGACACTGGAGAACACAAGTTAAACACATGATGAGATACTACACACATTTAATTAAAATTAAAACGAGTGACAGTACCAGCTGCTGGCAAGGAGCAGAGCAACGGGAACTCTCCTACATTGCTAGTGGAAATGAAAAATGGTTCAGCTACTTTGGAAAACAATTTTTTATAAAGCTAAATACACACTTACCATAAAACCCAGAAATCCTACTCCCAGGTATTTACCCAGATGAAAAGATGTCTATGCAAGACCTACATGTTTATTACAGCTTTATTCAAAATAGCCCCAAATCAAATAATCCAAATGTCCTTTAACTGGTGAATGGATAAACTAATGGTGGTACATCCATTCAGAGGACTACTGCTCAGCAATAAAAACTAATGAACTACTGGTACATGTGACAATTCTGATGAGTTCAAAAGTGTTGTTAAGCGGAATAAGTGAGACACAAAGGCTATGTACTGTATGATTTAATTTATATGGCATTCTGGAATAGACAAAAATGTACAGACAGAAATCTGATGAATAGTTGCCAGAGGCCAGATGATAAAAGGAAGAGACTGCACAGAAGCACAGGGAAATTCTGGAAGGAAATGAAAATGCTCTGTATTTTGATTATGGTAGTGGTTACACGACTCTATATGCTTGTCAAAAATCATTCAACTTTATACTTAAAAGTGGTGAATTTTATCTTATGTAAATTATACCTAAATAAATGTGACTTTAAATACATACACACACACACCTCGTGCACAGACATTGGTTGTTATAAGAACTTTCTCTTTCCCATCCCGAAACCTCTTAATGATGGAAGCTCGCTGATCCACGGTCAGCTCTCCACTCAACAAAGACACTTGGTGGCTGTCTTGCATCATCTCCACGCTCAACCACTTGGCATTGTGACGAGTCTATATGAAAAACAAAACCCCAGGTTAACCCCAACTGGCTGTGTTTACGATGTTCATGTATGCAGGGTAGGGGAGTTGGGAAAGGCTGCAGAGAAGTTTTGCTTTATCTCCCTCAAGTCCTAGAGGAATCTCAGAATGGGGGATAGAATTCTCCTTCCTCCTGTGCTTCCAGAGTCATATCCTCTCAACCTGTCAGAGCTTTGGCTTCTCAGCCATGAAACAGAGATAATAAAAAAGCTCCACCTGCATCATGTGGATGACAAAATGAATTTATGCAATATTGATGACACTCTAATAGAATGCTTCACATATGCCAGGCATCTTGCTAAAATCTTTACATGCATTACGGTCATTTACTTTCACAACAATTTGATGAAGCAGTGAAAATTTCACAATTTGAATAGCTACCTAATTTCATTTAAAACTTTTAAAAAATCTCAAAGCTTAAAAGCATTAAATAACTTGCCTCAGGTTACATGCCTAGTCCATGGAAAAGCTGAGCTTTCCTTTATTCTACAACTATGTTTCCAGCACTGTCCAAATGCCAGGCAGGTGCTATTCTAGGGCAAGGACTATAAAAGTACATAAGACAGATGAGCTCCTGCTCTCATGGAGCTTATAGTGCCTGTGTGGTAGTGAGAAAATAAAACCAACACATGAATACAAAAAACTAATAATATGCAAATAAAAATAGGGTGATATTAATAGTGAGCAACTGAGTAGCTACTTGCTCACAGTAAGTTGGGTATCAAAGAGAACATTCTTAACCTGATAAAGAGTATCTGAAAAAACCTGACAATAAACATTAACCTAAACGAGAAATGTTAGAAGCAATCCCTCTAAATTTCGGGCGTCCTCTGCTTAACATACTGAAGTTTTTCCTTTCCATTACTTAACTTTCCTAAGTTTCACTTGAAACATAAAGATAATTTCTATTCAAAGCTGCTCTGAAGATTAACCTACATTTTATAATGTACAAAAAGTGCTGGGCACACCGTGTTCTACATGCAAGTACTTATTAGTGTCACTGTCCTCGTACCTCCGCCTGCAGGGAAGTCTGGACATGATGCACATCAGCGCGGTGCGGTTACCTGGCAGAAGATGATGGCCTGACCAATGGTGAGGCTTCCGTAAATGTTGCATAGAGCTTGGTATTTGTCTCTCCTATCCTTACATAACACGTAATACTGCTGGATGTTGTTCAGGGTCAGCTCCTCTTTTCGTAACTTGATAATATTAGGGTCAGGAATGATTCGCTCTGCAAACCGCCACACAGAGTCCTCAAAGGTCGCTGAAAAGAGGAGCATCTGGCACTCAGAGGGTAAAGCTCTGTGGGAGAAGAGGGAAGAAGGCCATCACCCAACTGCCGCCCGTCACTCGCCTTTGGAGGTGGCTTCAAACACCTCACGCCCAATGCCTGCAGCTGCTCCACATACACCTGCTCTGGGTCAGCATGGGAGGTGCTGCCGGCAACAAGCTACACCTTCATACAAAGGGCCACATGCCCTGCCCCCCTTGCTACAAAGAATTTGGAAAAATACATAAACTGTGCAGCTCCAGAGCAAACTGTAGGTACGTATTCTGGAAGGCTTGAGGTTCTTCATGACAATTTTCTTCTTAGGAGAGGCAGAATCATGGAGGTAAGAGCATTAGTCTAGACATTCTTTATGGGAAAGTGTCTCACACAAAGTTACATGCAGATGAAGGAAACAGGCTAGTCATTCAATGGCAGGTGACCTAACTCCTTGGGAGGGAAGGACAACAGTTACAACTAACTTTACTTGGGATGAGCAGAAGATGTGCCCATAATGAACACGGGGCTGGTTTACATAAAGTCCCAAATCAGGCAAATGAATCTGTGGAGGTAGCAGTCAGAACAGAGGTCATCCTGGGGAGGAGAGAGGCTAGTGACAGGCAAGGAGCTGCAGGGGACCTCAGAGTGCTGGCAAAAGTTCTATTTCTTGATCTGGACCAATGTCACATGAGCATAGCTTCTGTGTAATAATTCACTCAGCTAGACACTTATGATCTCATATTTCTCTGTACATATTTTATGTATCAGTACAAACGTTTTTTTTTTTTTACAAAATAAAAGAGACCACAGAGAAATCACCACTTATGAGAAGACACAGCACTTAGAATAAGTTGTTGTACAATCTAGTCATTCCCAAATAGTATTTTAAGCTTGGGACCTGGATCATCTGAGGACCTTTTCAAAATAACAATGTGACAGACTTCTGGTTAACTATGGCAGACTGTCTATATAGTCCCACATAGTACTAATATGCTTATAAAGAGATAAAAAGGTAGGAATCCACAAAAAGATGGAAGAATAGAAGAAGAGAAACTGGTGGATAAGGTATTTTTTAATACACTTTGAGAGAAAAGTTTGGTAAATGAGAAAGTGGAAGAAGCTACAATATGAAGGCTATAGATGGAAATGATGATGAAAAAGGAAGCTGAGCTGGAAAGGCAGTTGTCCCCTTACAGAGATCTTGTACCTGTAAGCACCAGGACCAGGAAATTAGGGGGAAAGGACTGAAAACGGGGGTGGTATGTTAGATGAGGAAAATTCTGCTTTGGTGTGCTGGTGTGCTGAGGCCCTGTGGCCAATGGCTCTATTACAATCCCGCATTTGAAATGGTATCCTTAGGACTGGTATCCTAAGGCCTGGGCCATTTCATGCCAAAAAGAAAATTTATACAACTTATACAAGAAAAGGAAACATGGCAGTTCTGCAGAACACATTGGATTTCTAAGAGTACAAATAAAAAAGGGATTTTTTAAATAAAAGAAAACACACAAGAACAATGAAACTAAGAGCTGGTTCTTTAAAAAGATAAAACTGATAAACCTTTAGCCAGACTCACCAAGAAAAAAAGATGACTCCAATAAATGAAATCAGAAATGAAAGAGAAGTTATAATTGACATCACAGAAATACAAAGGATTTTAAGATATTACTATGAAAAATTGTATGTCAACAAATTCAACAACCTTTAAGAAATGGATAAATTCCTAAAAACATACAACCTTTGAAGATTAAATGAGGAAGAGATAGGAAATCTGAACAGACTACTAGTAAAATTGATTGGTAATAAAAAAAACCTGACAAAAACCCAAAGTCCATCCCAGTTGGCCTCACAGGTGAGTTCTACCAAACATTTAAAGAGAGTTAATACCTAACCCTCTTGAGCTATTCCAAAAAATAGAAGAGGAAAGAATGCTTCTAAATTTATTCTTTGAGGCCAGCATTACTCTGATACCAAAACCAGACAAAGACACTACCAAAAAAGAAAACTAGAGACAATATCCCTGATGAACACAAATGCAAAAATCCTCAACAAAATATTAGCAATCCAATTAAAAAATACATTAAAAGCATCATTCACCATGATCAGACAGGATTTAGTCCAGGGCTGTCAGGATGGTTCAACAACTGCAAATCAATCAATGTAATAAACCACATTAACAAAAGGAAGGATAAAAACATGATCATTTCAATAGATGGAGAAAAAACATTTGGCAAAAATTAACATCCATTTATGAGAGAAACTCTCAACAAAGTGGCTAAAGGGAACATACCTCAATATAATAAAAGCCATATATGACAAACCCATAGCTAACATCATGTTTAATGGTGAAAAGCTAGAAGTTTCTCCTCTATGATCAGGAACAAGACAAGGATGTCCTCCCTTACCACTTTTATCCAAAATAGTATTAGAAGTCCTAGCCACAGGAATCAGATGAGAAAATGAAATAAAAGGCATCTAAACTGGTAAGGAAGAAGTGAAATTGTCACTACTTGCAGATGACTAGATACTATATATAGAAAACCCAAAAGAGTCCAACAAAAAAACTATTAGAACTAAAAAATGAATTCAGTAAAGTTACAAAATACAAAATCATACATAAATCTGTTCTAGACACTAATAATGAATTAGCAGACAGAAAATTTAAGAAAACAATCCCATTTACAATTGCATCAAAAAGGACACCCAGAATAAATTTAAACAAGGAAGGGAAAGACCTTTACTTCCAAAATTATAAGACACTGATGAAAGAAACTAAAGAAGACACAAATAACTGTAAAGCTTCTGCACTGTGAAGGAAACCATCAACAAAACAAAAAGGCACCTACTGAATGGAAGAATATATTTGCAAATTACATATGTGATAAAGGGTTAATATCCGACATATAAAAAGAACTCATAAAACTCAAACCCCCCTCCTTGGCAAAAAAAAGATTTGATAGAAAAACGGGCAGCAGAACTAAATAGACGTTTCTCCAAAGAAGATCTATGGATCCGGATGGCCAAACAGACACATGAAAAAATGCTCAACATCACTAATCATCAGGGAAATGCAAATCAAAACCACAAAGAGATATCACCTCACAAAAGTCAGAGTAGCTAATATCAACAAATGCTGGCTAGGATGTAGCGAAAAGGGAACCCTCATGCACTGTTGGCAGGAATGTAAATTTGTATGGCCATTATGGAAACAGTATGGAGGATCCCCCCAAAATTAGAAATACCACATGATCTAGTAATTCCACTTCTGGGTATTTACCTGAAGAAAATTAAAACAATAATTTGAAAAGATATATGCAACCCTATATTTATTGCAGTATTATTTACAGTAACCATATGGGAACAACTTTAATGTCCATCGATAGATGAATAGATAAAGAAGATATGACACACACATACAGTGAAATGTAACTCACATAAAAATGAATGAAATATTGCCATTCATGACAACATGGATGGACCACAGGGGTATTATGCTGAGTGAAATAAGTCAGACAGAGAAAGACAAAAAACGTACTATATGACTTCACTTGTATGTAGAATCTAAAGAAACAAAAGAAACAATAAAGGAAAAACACTCAAATACAGAGAATAAAAAGGTGGTTGCCAGAGGGAAGAGGGTATGTATGAAATAGGTGAAGGGAATAAACAGGTACAAACTGCCAATTATAAAACAAATAAGTCATGTGGATGAAAAGTACAAACAGGGAATGTAGCCAATAATATTGTAATATCTTTGTATGGTGACAGATGGTACCTCCACTTCCCATGGTAAGCATTTCGTAATGTATGTGAGGGCTGAACCAATCACTATGTTGTACACCTGAAACTAATATAATACTGTAGGTCAACTATATTTTGATTTAAAAAATCATTAGCAAAATTGGTGCTCACCCTCTATATGGAATTCCACCTGCAGGCCTATACTGTAGTGTGAAAGTAAAGCAGTCAGGCAAGATCATAAGCTGAAGAAACTGGAACATTCTAGCAGTCTGAAGGCCTACTGAGCTCATGAAAATAATGAAAACCCAAATTTCTTTTAAAGGTGAAGGAAGTGGGGAATTAAGCAGTAAAGACCATTAGGAGCAGCAGATAAATGAAATTTCTCAACTGGACAAAAGATCCAGAAGAAAGGATGAGTTTAAAGATTACCTCTGAATACGAATGCTCTGATCTGAGAATCCTTGTGTGGCAATCATCACGTCTGCTTCATCCAGGACAAACACAGAAATCTTAGCCAAATCAATTAATTTTCGCTTGAAGCACCAATCTAGGACAGTCCCAGGAGTGCCAATGATAATCTGTTTGGTGATGTCACTGTCTCTGGGAACTAGGGAGAAAAGGGTTTGAAGGGCTCCTTCAGAGGAGTGCAAACGACTCTTAACAGTCCACAGTTCAGAGCAACGCAACACAGAACTCAAGAAAAAGTACATTTCATAATTTTCCAAGTGCAGACACTGAAGATCATTGTGGTTTCTTATTTTGCAGAGTTTTGGGATAAATTTCTCAGTTTCTAGGTTTATGATAATCATAATACTCCTGCATATTTGATTCTGCCCCATGGTTATTTAAAAAGCAGTGACCCCACCATCCTGCAGACATGCTGGGACAGCTGTGAAAACCCTGCAAACTCTCCTGAAATGAAAAACAACCAAAACCGACTATCAATAGGTTACATTACATAAATTATGGAATATTATGCAGCTAGTCAAAAGAATGAGGTGGGGCTGTATGTAGACATGGGAAGATGTCCAAAACATGTACATTTCTGAAGAGTATGAAAAAAAGTTCCATTTTTATAAATACTCTATGAAAACAAATACATACATGTGGCATTTTGTACACATGAGCTCAAAAAAAAACAAAAGGTCTGTTACCAAAACTGCAGTTATCTTTGGAAACAGATTTTTGGAGGACAGGAAAGAACAGCTTTCACTTTTATCTTCTAATCTTTTTTCAAGATTTTTTTTCTGTACACAGGTACTACTTTAATGAAAAAGTTAGCAATGAAAGAAAGCGGTTCTGCATAAACCAACTGAGCCTCAAAGAAAAAAATATACAAAAGCATCCTCCTGCAGGATATGGCGATGGCTTGGCCAGACATTTACTAGGTCCTTACTGTGTGCCAGACATTGTGCACAGTGGTTTATGTATATCATTTAATTCCAGTAACAAGTCTTTGATACAGATGCTATTTTATCCCCCAATTTAGAGATGAGAAAGCAGAGAAGTTTACATCACACATTTGTTAGCAGTGGAGTCAGGATTTAAAAAACCAGCCAGGACTGGCTCACTGGTACATACTTCGATTCCCTCGAATGGCATACATCACTTGAACATTTATACAGAATCTTCCCATCTGCTCAACCACGCGGCCAGTTTGCAGAGCTAGTTCATAAGTGGGAGCCAGGCAGAGGCACTGCAAGACAGACAGGAAAAGGGGAAGTAGAAAGGTTCACAAGAGCCACCATGCAAACTTGAAACACAGTTAAAATATGTACAGGGAGAGGCACAGGAGCAAAAATGGGGATTTTGACTGAATACAGTATTTGAAATTGAATACAGTTTAGCAGCTGATAAATCTCAGGTAAATGCTGAGTGTTGGGGGGGAGAAGGAGCTGAAGGGTGGAGAAATAGCTATCTTCCATGTATTTCTCTTTTATATATTCCTCTTTGTCCAAACTGTACTCATCCATCAGTGAGTACCCAGAAGGGTTATGAAGAAACACAGGTTGCTGGTCACACTTTTACGGCAGGGGAAGAATGGCATGTATGGAGGCTGGGAATCAAAAAGAGAGTGAATGCAAGGCAAATGCCAGTGGGAGTGTGGTCCCTGTCACCTCTGGCCTGCTAGCAAAAGTCTGTCTGTTTCCAGAACACTCCCTGCTTGACTCAGTCCATTGTGTACAGCTCTGGCAGAGTATTCCCTCAAATCTTCATTTGTTCCTTCCATCCCCCTATAAATTGGTAGTGACCGAATGACGATGTCGATGGAAGGAACTGGTGACATTTAAGGGATTTATGTGCTTCAATTAAGGATCTGTGACAGGAGAGGGAAACATAGCTGACGTACTAAGAATAGTTTCCACACACATTTCTCAACATGCATTCAAACACAACTTTTCCTGAAGAATTTTTATTCAAATATCAAACCCAAAATATAAATTTCACTGAACTTGTCTAAAAAGCAAAAGACTTTGTACACCTGGCATCAGTCACCCACATCTGCAGCTTGTCTTGCTGATCAAATGGTACTTCCCGAGACAATCCATGTTTTCCCCACAGCATTGAGTGCATGCAAGACTCACTGCGGTTGTCAGTGGTACTCACTGATTGATGAGTACAGTTTGGACAAAGAGGGAAAGATTACCAGAAACTTCCCAAGAGTGGAAGCTAGACTAGAATGGCAAGCTCAGTGCCAGTTCTTGCTCAGTCACTCTCTGACATCTGTGACTTTACATGTGACTGTTCCCTCTCCAAGCCTCAGTTTCCTTCTCTGCTGAATGAATGAGGCAGACTGGATGATATTCTCATCCTACAGCTACACACCTGACCTTATTAAATACTTAATGCCCACTTTATGCCAAGTGCAGTGCTAAAAATGTACATTATTGCATTCAATCTGCACGACGATCACAGGGGTTAAGTATTCACTCACTCATTCACTCATTCATTCAATGTTTAATCAGGGGTTTCTACAAGCCAGCAAGTGTGCTTGGTGTTAGGTTTCAAGGGTGAACACAACAACTGTAATCCACGCCTTTACAGATGTTGTCTTTACAGACAAGGAAACAGACTTGGAAAGATTTATTAACTCACCTAAGTCACTCAGCTGGTAAGCAGAGGGGGCTGCAATGGAACCAGTCAAAACTATAAAACCTGGGCTCTCAATCACTATCCACACTGCTGCCCAGTACTCTTATTTTATGAGGGAATGTCTGTTTCTAGATAACACCGTAACATCGCAACAATAATATCATCTATTACTAAAACATCACCGGCACTGCAAGCATTTACATCTCTCTCTCAGCCTTTCCTTACCTGTGGGAACAACTCCAAGGCATTAACTCTGCTCAGCATTGCCAAGACAAAAGCAGCTGTTTTTCCTGTTCCAGATTGGCTCTGGGCTATGAGGTTCTGGGGTCTGTACAAAAGAGACCACTGGGCATGAAGTGAATGCAAGAGCCTGATTGTAAACTGATTATGGGAGACTAATGATATTCAAGGTAGATAACCACTACCCTGGAAACTCACGGATATGCCAGCATCATAGGGAGAGCCATCTCTTGGATTTTAGATGGTCTGTTAAATCCCATTGCATAGATCCCTTTTAGTAAGTCTTCATTTCTGTCAAAAAAAAAAAAAAAACACTTAAAACCTATGATTTGTCAGTAGTCTTTGAAAGGCACACTTCTAAATTAAGCCACTTTGCAAATGAGTTTCCTAGGTAATATTTAAAGTTATAATATTTACCTCAGCTCCCAAACATATACAATCATGCCTGTACTGTTGGCCACTGAAATAAGCTATCAGCCTGGGCTTAGGACAGAATAAGGGCCTAACAGTGAACTTTCTCTTGAAACCCCCCCCAAAAAAGGAAAAACCCATCTGAGAGAACTTTATCAATTTTCCCAGAGACTTATTCACCACACAAGGAGAAAACGGGGATTTATTGTTTAGCTCTTTTTAACAAATGGCAAACTGTGACGTTTTAACACAATTTTCAGAGATGACAAAATTTTACTTAGGTGATTCTTACATCAATTCTGTCTAGGAGGCGAAGACAATATTACTTCATCTTTCTGAACTGTATTTTTAAATGTATTTTTCCTGGGGTCTCATGATAAATGTTAGAAAGAGGACAAAGTGAAGTAGGCTGGAACACTTCCACCTTCGATGACATGCACATTGAAGGTGTGATTAATAGGTAGATTACTGGTAGCCAACTTTTAATCATAGGTAGGCTTCTCCTTGCATTTAGAAAATGTCAGGGCATTGGGACTTTGTATTTTCTCCCTTTATGTAAGTCTGTATTAGTAACTCTTCCTGTTAAAATAAATTTTCTTAATGTCAATTGATAGATCCCTAAGAAATGCAACGCATTTGGGAAAGTTACTCATTTTAATACCATTTGAAACAAAATATAATTAGGAAGGTAAAAGCTCATAACTTATCCAAAGGGATAAGGCTATTTGGGCCATCAGTGTTCCTGTATCTGCTTTCTGGCATGAAGGCTGTGTTGCAGCAAGAAGGCTGTGTTGGGCTTAGCTATCCCCCTCAGCACAGCAAGGTTAAAATATTCTACCATTGAAAATGTTCTCAATTTGCGGGACAAGTCAGGTATCCTAGTGTTCTTTTTGAGCTACTATTTTAACCGCATGAAAATACAGACATCTCATTTTAATATTGAGTATTAGAACATGAAGGAGATTCTGACAGTTTTTATTAGATTAGTTTGTCTCTCCAGCATCTTCCCACACTAACAGAGTAAAAATACTCACAGCCGTAGCTCTTCAAATGTTTTCACTGAGTAGAGTGGAGAACAGGGATCCTTTTGTAAGACTTCTATCTGGTGACTAGATTCTACTAAGGACTGTCGGATTAACTTGTTCAAGAGTGAATCGGATGCCAAATCCCCTAAAAAAACAAGAATAAAAAGGGCAATATTGTAAAGGGAGAACCAAGCCTCCTAAATGACATCTAATAAATTGCTCCCTCCCATTTAGTGATTGTATATCAAGCAACTGGTCTTACTCTCATCTTTTAAAAAAAAGGTCTAGAAAAAACAGCATAGCCCTGAGAATTCCTCTTTTCATTAGGATTCAGTTTCTTATGCTCTGCTGCTATACCAATCTCTAACCTCAAGCAAGCCTCCATCCACTGCTGTCAGACCTAATTCTTCCCTGACAGCTGAAAATTCCTAACTCATTCCTGCATATTCCATTTCAACTTCCTCTAAAGAAACAGGCCCATTTCTAACTTAGTATTTCGTCTGATATTCACTATTTACAAGAAAAATAGACAGTTATTCTCCAATTGAGATATTATTCACTCACATTGTGAAAGTCAGGATTAACTGAAAGAGTGCTAGGAAACACATGCAAATGACTTTATCTCCTACCTCTATCTTCATCATCATCTTCTTCCGTGTTATTAAAAGAACCACCTAAAAGAATGGAAGAAAAACCATAAATATAAAGGTAAATACCTAGCCGAAATGTAAAGTTTATTATCCCAATTTCTCTCGCCCATTCTACAGTGCACTGACTAGAAGGGTCATCCACTGGGGGAGAGGGTAAAAAAGGTTAGGTAGTGGAGGGCCTTGAGTGTTAAATTAAGGGGGCCAAAGGTATTTCAGTTGCCAGGGACATGAGGAAAACAATGCTTTTTAATTAACTGGGACCCATCTGCTTTATCTAATAGCACTCACCTACATTTGGGGTGGTAGCACTCTCAATACCCTGAAGATTCTTCCGGTGGTGGATGAGGCTTGAAAACTATTGAAAGACACAAATTCCAACCGTTATTAGGAAGCAAGTCATCTAGCAGCCCAGCGCTACCCTCTAAGTAACTGAAGGAATGCAGGGACGAGCACCCGAATACTGTTTCTTTGGCAGTGGTGGTTATTAGTGGGTTCTTTTCAGGATAGGTTTTCTGGATGCATTGTCCTAAAATTGGATGAGACTTTCTGCTGCCCCTGTATGTGAAATTCCTTTTTATAGTCCTCTAGTAGAAATGTGGCAATCTTTGGGGGTCACAGCATCAGCAAGGGGTAGTACATAGGAAAGCTCTTTGGTAGGTAAGGTAGAAGGCTGAATGGTCAGATTGGGAGAATAGAAATCCCAGGGTTTATGTGGGTCTACGAGCTACTTTCCCTCCTGGGCCAAGTGTCTTCTTTTGCCCTTTCAAACCAAAGGTCTGTCTCTTTCGGGGGCCCCTTTCCCGTGGCCCTCTTCCCAGTCCTTGCCACCTTTCCCCTCCACCATTTAACACTCTACTCCAAACTGCCCCTCCCCTTCCCAGCAGCTTTCCCTCACGAAGTGCTGCTCTAGCGCCCGCCCCATCGCCCAGGCCGGCTCGGTGGCGGTTACCTGGCTGTTCAGCCGCTCGCTCTCCGCCGCTCCGGGGTCGCCTCCCCAAGGTAACGACGCCATCGCTGAGCTCACGGCGACCGCGGCTGGCAGCGACCGCTGCTCCCGCCCCCGGCACGTGCGTCCGCCACCGGCAGGAGGTAGAGCGGTGCACCCAGCAGCCAATGGGCTTGCTCGGGGGGCAGGCTTACGCTGTCGCGACCACCCGCCACGCGGCGCGCCGGCGCAGGAACGCGGGGGAGGCGAGAGCGGCGGGGTCCTGGAGTGGGCGGCGGGTGGGAGCGGCCTCTCGAGCTGGAGAACTGCATTGATCAGACAAGTCTCTGCTTAGCCAGCGTTCCCCGTGCGCGCCAGGTGTTAGGAACCCGGGAAGGGGTGTTCTCGTCGTGAACATTCGCCTGCTGCTGGCCCCTGCTAAGCCAGCAGCTTGGGACTCTAAGCAGCAGCAATCTTCGTACTGATTCGAGAGTCCGACTTCCGTTACCCACCAGCCACCACCCAGACCTTTCTCCAGGTGGTGAGGCTGGACCCCCCCGGCCCCGCTTCCAGCTTTCGTGCTTGAAATTTCACCCGAAACTTCCACCTCTACATTACAAGATCAGAAAGGCTAGCGAATTGCATAGGAAAGTGGAGGGTCAAAATGGTTGTTTCATCTAACAAATTAATTAGAATTTGAAAGATGAGGAAAGGAAATAAAGTTGTTCAAGCTCTATTGTTCCTGCTCCTAGTTACCCGTGATGTTTGCCCATACCGGCTTGTTTTAATTTTAATTCTGATACGTGTGCCCTTTGCTAAAGCAATCCTGAGAAAACGGTTTTCCTTGCTCTGCAACCTTCACCTCCTAACTGAGCATGCATAATCCGGGATAAAGACCTTGTATTATTGACGCTAAATTTGGACAAAGAAAAAACCCTAACAGATTCTCCCTCCTCCCCCGCCCCATACCAGTTTTTTAACTGGGGTCTTGTGATTTGGATCAGCACCTCTGGAAAAACCCACAAACAAGAACCTAGTTATGATCTCTCCGTGGTGCTGAAGCGAGAATCCCAGGTCTGTTCGGTCACTCCCAGGCACTCAATCGTTCTTTTGTTTTTGTTTTTGAGGCGATCATATTGCTTTTCAGCCTTTAAATGTAGACTCTAATAGTAAATGTTTTGTTTCTCAATGGTAACTTTCTACTAATTTAAGTAGGTATAAAATCGGGCCACGTTCTTTAATCTTAATTTTCGTATAAATATAGCAGACATTTGAAAAACTACTTAGCGCATTAGAATTCCTCCTATCTTTTGTTCTTGTACTACCCCTAGATTCTGCCTTGTCGGAGCCGGAGAAAAGCTGGCCAGACTGGAAAACATTAGGCAGATTTCAGCATCAAGTCTGCACCACTGACTCTGAGAACTACGTCTCCCGCAAAGGTAGACTACATCTCCCGTGAGGCCCCGGGCGCGCGCGAGGAGGACGCGGAGTGACAGCTTCCTGTCTCCGGAAAAGCGGCCAGGCGGAGACGGGAAGGCAAGTGTGGGCTTCTTGGGGTGGCTTGTATTCTGGGTTCTACAAAGGGCAGCAGAAAAATAGCGGGACCTTTTTCCTCTCCTCCACCCCGTTTCCCATACCTTGATTTTGCGGAAAAGCACTGGTGTGTGGAAGTGGGGCTTCGCGTTAAGACCCTGTTTTTGCGTATAGGAAATTCTTTGATTCTTAGAGGGCCGCTGGAAGTTGTCTCTGCTGCCTTGGAATTCTGTTTGCTCATAAAACTAAATACTGGTAGAGGTCGGGAATCCTAGTAGTTTGTGGGGCGGGAGGGAGGCCTGGCGACATCTTTCAAATTGGGAGATGGCTTTCCATGCGGTTGCTTTTCAGTATTAGTGATCATAGTGCGTGTCTCCTGATCCTTTGGATATTATCCCTCCTTTACTCCTTGGCTTAAAATAAAGTTTTTCACGGGGAATGCTTTCTGTCACTGCACTGCTTACCAGTATTTTCGAGACTAAAACTCTTTTTAACTTCAAAAAAAGTATCGAAACTAGCAATGGTTATTTAGCTCTCGCACGAATTCTCTTTATGGTAATTTGTTGTACCCTTCCCGGTGTTACCTGTTAGCTTCCCAGTAAGAAGGGTTTGGTGCGCTGAGGAAAATCACTGTACCGAGTCAGAAGTCGGGCTCCTCTTTGCCACAAATCTATCATAACCTATTAACCCCTTTGGACTAGTTCTTTGGTTAAAGGGTTGAACTAGTCATGAACTTTGATTTAGCAATATTGGGCTATGGTATACATATAAAGAAGGTAAAGCATTGAAGCGTTTTGCTCTTATTTGCATGTAAAAAATTCCATGTGGTTTTTACCTTTTTTTAGAAAAATAAAAACTCCTAGTGAGTTAGGTGTTGATCTTCCCTTGTACTTTTTTATGTATGTATAACTGAGATCATACTGTATAGTTTACGACCTGTTTCACTTAAGGTGCCATTTTTCCAGTAGCTTCTCATGATTCCTAATGACTGTCTATTCAATCGCTTTCACTGGATAGTTTGCAGATTTTACTTATTTGCAGTGAATATAGCCTACATATATCTTTGAGTCACCGATTCTCTTTCCCTAATAAATGCCTCACAGTGGAACTGGGTGAATGAATGGATTATGTAGCTTAAATGTTATGGAGAAAATGTACTTTAGCCTATTGTAATTGTCAAGGCCATTCATTTTTGTTACACAGCTGTTTTCCTTCATTCTTCCAGCTTCAAATGGTCACACTGACAACCTTCATAATTTAATTGTTCCTCACTGGATTAGAGGCATTAAGAACAAACATGTAGTGTAAGGTGAGCAGAATTAGTGTTTTGGTCCATACCCAGATAGGCCAGATTTTGGTATTTATGTCTGCATCTAGTTTCAGTATGAGTAGTTACAAGTTCTGTTGCAGAACAGGAATAACCTTCAAGTGATTGGCATGATTTCTAAAAAAGCTCAGTGGCAAATCATAAAAAAAGCATGGTATCCTGGAATTAACTAGAGGGCAATGTATTATTGAAATAATTCTGAAACAAAACTTGGGTTAGAATCTGTTATGTCATATAGTGCTGTTATTGAGCATCTATTAAAAAGCATTTAATATGGTCATGTGGGTTTACTGTATTTCTTTAGTAATAGATCTTTGCTGATACCTTTTTTCCTTTCTTTAGGATTGTATATAAAGGGCAAGTTTTTGTTCCTTCCCTTTGGCTCATTATTTAGGTGGTGAGAGTATGATAGGGAGTACAATGTAAAGGAGAATCAAAACCCTCCTTGGAGATCATCTTACTTTGGGAAGTATTAAATAAAAATAAAGTTCAAAATTTCCAAAATTCTTTAATGGATAAGCTTAACACCCAGTAACTTTAAAAACACACTAATAAAAACAGTAACATTGGCCAAAGGTAAAAAGGTTATAGAACAGGAATAGTGCTAAATGACTGCTTTCTAACCTGACAAAACAGAAAGACCAGGTTTTTCTTTCTTTGGCTTGATTTCTCTTGCAGTTGCTGGATCTGAGAGTGGTAATTTGGAACTTAAGTGGTGTCTGATACCAGTATGATATATACCTATGAAAGACCAATGATGGGTGAAGTCCTTACTCTATAATGTTTTATGGGCTTTCAAATTAGTTGTTTCTATTTAAATAAAAGGAGACATATAAAGAACCAGTTTATCCCAAACAATCCTGTGAAAGGAGACAGGTTTAAAAAAAGACTTAAGAAGGAGAGAGAGGGAAAGGGAGCTTCCTGGGCATAATACCATTTGCAAGGTCACAACGAACACCCCAACGAAGAGCAGATCTTTTCTTCTCAGTCGGTACTAGGTAATTGTTTGGAACATATATGTGCTGAGGCTTGGATTGGGGCTCTGTTCGACAAAGCATCTGCTCTCGGATACCCCATCGTAATTCCTTCCTATGATCTTCACCAGGTAACCGCATTGAGTCCCAGTCTCGTTTGTACTCAAAATACCGGGCTACCCGGTCTACCTTGCTCCGGTTTCGGCTTAGCTGGTCCAGCCTTGGGAGAATAAAGGACTTGGGTCGGCTGGCAACAATCAGGTCTTGTTCATAAGCTGGAGGGCCCATGCCTTCTCTTCGTAGATAGCAAACGAGCTGATCCTGAGAAATTCCTTGGTATTCACGTGCAAGATTATATTTCTGTGAAATATCCTCAGGGGACTCCCTGTCTTCCTGGAACTGCAGATTCATCAGCTTTTGTCTTAAATCCCAGAGATCTGTATCACTGTCTGTACCAGATTCTGATTCACTGATAATTGACTCATCTGTCACTAATACTTCCCCACCCGGCTTCCTACGTAGCACCTTTCTCTTCATCACTGGTTTCCGGAGTTTTTGGGAGGCCTCTGAGACTGTTTCTGAAATGTCATTATTTTCTACCTGGGGGTGCTGCAGTTGCATGGGAAGAGCAGGTTGCTTTCCTGGGGTTACTGAAGCCTTACTGTAGGGATCATACTGGGCTTCTCTCCTGACATCTCCCTCACCCTTCCCTGCACAGATATGGGTAAAAGCTATAGCAGCCGCTAACATTCGTTCTTCTGGATCCATATTGGCCCATTTTTGTCCATCAGGTCCCATGGTTTCCTCCATTGATTCCCCTACACTGTAGGACCTTCTGCAAGAGAAAACAGTGATCACTTCCGGTAATAAATTCCCAGTTCATAAATTACTCATTTTCTCCTTGCCTATTATTTTATAGCAGTCAAATGGAGAAAGAATGGCTAAGGGAATCATAAGTACAACAGTTATATAATAAAATATAGATTAATACAGGGTAGTATGGGAACCATATGAAGCGGCATTAACTCAGCTCTAGAATATCTATTACCTGCTTTCATTTCCACTCTCTTCTGATTCACTCCCACTTGCTACTGCCTGGTAGTTCTTGCCACCTTTAGTAGCTCCTAGAACAGGACAGGTGAATTCTAGCATAAAAAATGCTTGAGACTCTATGATATGGGACTTAATGTACACTATGTAACTTATACTTAGAAAGGCACTTTATGTATCTGGCATTGTTCTATGTGCTTTACCTTTATTCTTATAATCCTCACAACTGTGAAATAGGTACTCTTATCTCCTTTTCACAGATGAGTAGCATGAGGCATCCAGCGCAGTTACACAGCTAGTAAGTATGGAGCTGGAACTGTAACTCAGGTAGCCTGGCTTCAGAGTCCTTACTTTTAACCATGAGAGTGATTAAATCCAAAAACACATCACAAAAGCAGTAATACACATGTATACACTTAGATAATTTCAATGCATCTTCAGCTGCCAAGCTAAATCAGTTCATCCCAGTACCCTGTCACTGAGATAACTTAGTGTCCAAATCAACCAGCCAAATAATACCTAATACTGGTTTCCTGACTAGATCTAGTATATGTGGCTCCTGTTCTGTTTCCTATGTCTCTGTATTGGGGGTTACCTCCCCCCACCAAGTTTCATTGTCAAAGCTGATTTCTTATAATTTCTCATATTCAGATGCACATTTTTAAAATACATTAAGGAACATATTTTATGAGTTTTCTGAACCTTAAAAATACTCCTGGTAACCCAGTTATCTCAGCACATTTAGACCTACTCCATTAAAGCTGCACAGAATTACAGTGTACAGATGTACCATAATTTATTTAGTCAGTCCCTGACTGATTTAACTTAGGCTTATAGTCTTTTGTTGTTATAAACAAAGATTACAATGAGTATCCTGTAAGTTTTTACATACTTGTGCAAGCATGTGTGTATGCTAAATTTCTAGAAAAGGAATAGGTGGATCGAAAGGTTATGTGGCTGCTCGATTTGATAGCTGTTCTCAAACGCCCTCTATAGAAGTTGTACCACCACTATCTTAGAGGGCGTGTTTCTCCATTCCCTCTTCATGCTCTATCAAACTTGTCTCTGCAGTCAGTTTGGTAAAAAATAGTTCTCATAAACTGGCATTTATTTGAATTTAGTAAAATTGAGCATCTTTTCATATATTTGTGAGCTTTTTCCCCATTTGGACTTCTTTTTATTGATCTTTATTTTAAACTGATTTATGTATTAATGAAATACTTGTATACTAGGGAAGTTAGCTCTTTGCTGTCATTAATTTTTTTCTTCCCAGTTTGTTGTTTACCTTCTGACTTTATTTTTTGCTGGTAAAAGATTTTTAGGTAGTCATATTTTTTGGTTTTCTAGAGTTTCTGGGTTTCTACAGTGTCCTACTGAGAAATTACTTTCCTACCCCAAGATTTTAAGAAAGTTATTCCATGTTTTCTTCTGGTACTTTTATAGTTTCATTTTTTACATTTAAACTTCTAATGTATCATAAATATGGAAACTCAAAGGGCAAAAAACTAAATGGGCTATCTAGACTTAAGGTAACAGCCTCCGATGTGGACATGATCTTCTATAACTAAAGTAACCATCAGCCATTGACTGGTTGCCTAGTATTGTCCCAATTTTAAAGATGTAGTAAAGTTTTTCAGATGATCTAAATATGCTGGGAATTTCAATAATGACATATAAATTACATTACCCAGACTGATTCTTCTAATTGCTAGAAGTACAGAAATTTTATCAGAACATGCATTAAATTTGATTTTAAGAAAGGATAGTCATGCTTAATTACCTTCTTCCTGCCATCAAAACTTCTTAAAGTCTTCTACTTCCAATATGAAGTACAATCATTAACAAATTTCTTCAGTCAAGCTAGCTTCTATGTACCACCTTTAAGATAGAATTGGTTATTAGTTAATAGAACACAGAAGCCACTAATTCTATCTACTATTGGAAAGCAATAGAAACTCAGAGTAGACTTATGTATTCCATATAAACAGATCTTATGATTAGATTGGACAAATATGAGACATCAAAAGGAAACATTTTAGGGAAAAAAATATCAGTAACATCAGTCTTCAAT
Source organism: Smutsia gigantea (assembly GCA_032199065.1). Taxonomy (NCBI): domain Eukaryota; kingdom Metazoa; phylum Chordata; class Mammalia; order Pholidota; family Manidae; genus Smutsia; species Smutsia gigantea. The sequence goes on from JAVSCE010005232.1 coordinate 20,609, forward strand.
CATCTCAACTTTGGAGACTAGAAAAATGAAATCTCTAGACATTTTCCCTAAATTCTGACACTTAAACTTTAACAGTGCTAGCTAAATATTTTTTGGTGCTACCTTCCTTTTCCCCTGTAAACTGGCTAGACAGGATGGAAAAGAGTAGTATCTGTGGATGACCAACCTATAACTAAGCTAATGCTGTATCCTTGGGCAGAAGCAAAGGTCTATATCCTTTAGGCATTACATCCGAGATACTCTTTAAAAATAATGGGATGACACTGACATTACTAAAGGAATCAGCACTGAAATTGTTTTTTCCTTTTGTTCTTTGCAGGTAGGGTGGACCTGTCTGAATCTATTCCTGGGGTTGTCTTATCATGGCTGAAAATGACACAGAGAGAATCCAGACAGAAAATCTCCTAAAAAGAGTACAAGAATTGGAGCAGGAGGTACAAAGACTTAAAAAAGAACAGGTCAACAACAAAGACTCAAACATTAGAGAAACTTCCTCAGGAGTTGGAAAAACTAAGCGTGCATTTGATTTCAGTGCTCATGGTCAGAGACATGTAGCCTTAAAGATAGCCTATCTGGGATGGGGATACCAGGGCTTTGCCAGTCAGGAAAACACAAACAATACAGTTGAAGAAAAGCTGTTTGAGGCTTTAACTAAGACTCGACTAGTAGAAAGCAGACAGATGTCCAACTATCACCGATGTGGGCGGACAGACAAAGGAGTCAGTGCATTTGGGCAGGTAAGGGCCACTGTCCTGTTTCTCAGAGCAAGCAATACCGATATATTCTAGGTGTACATCCTGAGGATTAAAGGTTATTTCTGTCTCTAAAACCCAGTATCGTTCTCTGATTCTACAGGTGATTTCTCTTGACCTTCGTTCTCACTTTCCAAAGGACAGGGATTCAGAAAATTTCACTTTAAAAGATGAAGTCAATGATGCTGCTAAAGAGATCCGTTATACCCACATTCTTAACCGGGTGCTCCCTCCAGACATCCGTGTACTGGCCTGGGCCCCGGCAGAACCCAGTTTCAGTGCTCGGTTCAGCTGTCTTGAGAGGACTTACCGCTACTTCTTCCCTCATGCTGATTTAGACCTTGTAACCATGAACTGTGCAGCTCAGAAGTACGTTGGCACACATGATTTTAGAAACTTATGTAAAATGGATGTAGCCAACGGAGTGGTTAATTTTCAGAGGACTATTCTGTCAGCTCAAGTACAGCTTGTGGGCCAAAGTCTGGTTGAGGAGAGATGGCAAGAACCTTTCCAGTTATGTCAGTTTGAAGTGACTGGCCAGGCATTCCTTTATCATCAAGTCCGCTGTATGATGGCTATCCTTTTTCTGATTGGCCAAGGAATGGAGAAGCCAGAGATTATTGATGAGCTGCTGAACATAGAGAAAAATCCCCAGAAACCTCAATACAGGTAAGCTAAAAGTCCCAAAAAGCAAAACAGCTACTCCTTAGAATGTTTAAAATGTATTTTTACATATCTTCCTCTCCCCACAATTGTCTAAATAAGTCACTGGTTCTGTCTTAATGAAACTTTTAATCTAACTTGTTTAAATGAAAGAATATTCATTTCTACATTTTTTTTTCTGAACTTATATTAAGATGTATTGTTAGGTTCTAGTAAAGTTAAAAAGTGAGCATTCAAACTATTCATATTAAATATTGTTTGCTTTGTATCATGGAGTAGTCATGCTGTATTGTACTTCTGAATTTTTCTTATCTGAGTTTCTAAAATGGTAGGAAAGGCAGGAAGGATAACCAGACTTTTCTTCTGAGAGCAGCTGAGGTCAGATAGACCAATATTCATTCCTAAGCAGTGAAATCTAGTTTTTCCTCCGTATTAATACAAATTGACAAGTTTGGAAAAACACCATCAGCTGCTTTTAATTTTATAGCATTATGGTAGAGCCAAGTCAACTCATTTCTAGGTGACTTGTTATCATTAAAACTTATCCTAATATAGACCAAAACTAACCAGTTGATCCATGGTTTATTGCTTTGTTCTTTTTTTAGTTATAAAGTTGTTCAAGATTAGGGATAGTCTTATATTTTCTTACCTATTAGATATTCAGTGTTGTTATAAAGTTTTTTCCCCCTCCTTTTAACCTAACCCCATTTTTAAAAAACTGTTGGATGGCTGCTATGTATTCTTATGCTCTGTTTCTTCTTTCTCTCTTTCTGTATAGTATGGCTGTAGAATTTCCTCTAGTTTTGTATGACTGTAAGTTTGAAAATATCAAGTGGATCTATGACCGGGAGGTTCAGGAGTTCAACGTTACCCACCTACAACAACTATGGGCTAATCATGCTGTTAAAACTCACATGTTGTATAGCATGCTGCAAGGACTGGACTCTGTTGCAGTACCCTGTGGGACAGGTATGACAGGGAAATCCAAGGATTAAATTATTTACCAGAACCAAAGTTATACAGCGTTATGGGGGAGGTAGATTTTTTTTTCTTTTTGGTATCGTTAATATACACTTACATGAGCAACATGTGGTTACTAGATTCCCCCATTAGGGGGAGGTAATTTATATAAAGTTTGGAGTTGATTCTGTTGTGGTAAAATATCCATGTAATGCTTGGTTGTATATATTATAGGATCAAAGATGGATGGAATGATAGAATGGAGAAATGTTAAGCCCTCTATCATAAAGCAGACCAGTGCCTTTGTAGAAGGAGTGAAAATGCGCACATATAAGCCCCTAATGGATCGTCCTAAATGCCAAGGATTAGAATCCCGGATCCAGCATTTTGTACGTAGGGGACGCATCGAGCACCCACATTTATTCTATAAGGAAGAAACAAAAGCCAAAAGGGATTGTAATAACACACTAGAGGAAGAAAAAACTATTGTGGAGAAACCAACAAAAAAAGTCTGTGTTGATAAAGAATTTAAAAGCATCATTTAGCCACAGAAAACTCACAGGAATCTAGGAGACAACAACTAGCTAGTGGTAGGTGGGTAGAAAGTAAATACAAAAAAATATTTACCATAAGAAGTCCTAGAAATTCAAACGATCAGCTCTTAAAAAGAAAACCCCAAAACGTAAAAGACCATTAGGCCTTATTAAGGAAGTTCTTGCTTAAACAAGGAGTTCAAACATTCTCTCATTCCTGTCCAAAAGGATTAAGAGATGGAAGAAGCAAAACGCAATTGTGAAACCGAGATGTATTTATGTACACTTGAAAACCTGTGTCTTGTGTTCAAATTCATTAAAGCTTGATCCTGCAAGTGTCTACTTTGTTGTGCTGTCCTTTTGAAAAGTGAGACCTTACTACTTATCTGAATTCTCATAAAGAGCTTTGCCCAAGTGTCTTATTTTCTAAAACAAATTAAAAATACAAAATTTAGTCAGTTAAACATTTGATAAATTGGTTTAGTTACCAGGTTTGATACTGCCTGGAAGTGACTGAGTAAGGCATAGCATCTCTTACAAAGCTTATCAGTCTAGTGCTGTGTGAGCCACAAATAGTCTCTGTTGAATATTCTCCTTTTTAAAACCTTTTACATATGTAGAAAACATTCTTGGCTCATGGGCCAAATAAAAACAGGCTATGTGGTTTATTAACCCTTAGTCTAGTGGTTTAAGGAAAGCTCTTATAAAGCAGGGAGATATACAAGCTAAATATTGCAGAACAAGTGGGAGCCAGTTAAAGTGGGCATAAAAAGCAGTGTTAAGTGTGTCTAAGGCAGAAGATGCAGTTAGTCTAAAGGGTTAAAGATTACAGCATTTGCATTCAAGGCAACTGTAAATACAGTGGTATGGCTTGAGAGTGTGGGGAGCATAGCTGAGAAAGATAAGCAAGGATGTTTGTAGAATCTTGTAAGCCTTCCTAAAAAAGCTTTAAATTTTATCTTGAGAGGCCACTGGAAAAAAGCCAGAACTGTGTAGTAAAAGTATTGCTCTGGGTATACTGTGGACTGGAAAAGGGCAAGACAGTGGAACCAATTAGGAGGCTGTTAGACTGAGCAAGGAAAAAGATGATAATGGCCCACGCTAGATTTGTAGTAAGAAGAATGGAGAGAATTAGATGCATTTGAGATTATGAAAGGAGAAGCAACAGGACTTGGGTTGAGTGAATGTGAGGTCAAAAGTAGGAAGGCTTTCAGGATAACTTATAGGTTTCAGATTTAAGCAACCCTGACATGACAGGAAAATGAAGGGAAGCTTTGCTTGTTCTCAAAGTTGACAAGTGACCCTCCAAATATTACTTATCAACACCAATATTGATTCAAGAGTTCAAAGGTCTCTTAAATAACACATTATAGCAATTAAAATAATAAACATCAAAGTAAATGAACTCAGACCTGGTACCTCAATAACAATTTTCATCATTGCATAGGGTATTTACTCATCTGCATTTGTTATAATTATGAGATCCAAAGTTTTATTTAGCAACCAACAAATAATTAGCTTATTTCTACCTATGTTCAAAACTCTGGGTATGCAAGTATGGTTTATATCCTCAAGCTGCTAGTTAAAATACAACTAGCATGGGACAGTCAGAAACAATATTAACATAAATAGTCAACTGATGCCGCCTAAGTGCCACAGAAGCTTAGTTGTGGGTGGGCTACAGAAATAAAGACTTCATTGAGGATTCCAGGTTTAGTAAGTTACCTCATACAGTGTAAGAAAAGTGCAGTGACCTTATATTATTGAAGAGTAAGAAGGCACATAGTAGCTTTTACATTCTAGCAGAGTAGGAACCAGAAAAGACCCCCATTTTTGAGATGGGGAAATAGTGTTACAAAATAAGATTTATTCTAGTCAATTGTACAATCCCTGTCTTCTGGATTTTGAATCATGTCATTAGTTTTTGGGACCTGACCTGCCAACATTTCATAATGCCCTGAAGCATCTTAAAATGTAATTGCTTTCTCTTTTAATTCTGATATAAAGATCCTTTTGTGTTTAGTGTAATCACTAAGTGAGCATAGAATATCCATGTAAGGACAAACCAAAGCACTTTACTTTTTTCAACTTCCTACCTTGTTTCAATGAACCTTCACTGGCATTAGTTTTTGAGTTTAAAAAACCTAGAAAAGAAGAAAATTTAAGAAATCACTAATTAAAAAAAATAAACTCTGAAGAAATAAAACTGGACAAAAAGCACTAACTAAAAGGATTTGCTTGGGAGATTCTATAGACAGAGGACGTAGAGTTTAGGGTCTTACACCGTAAGTAAAATCCTTTCAAGGTTAACTAGATTATACTATCAAATCTAGAACAATAAGGGTTTAGTAACATTATTTTGGTAGTTATCACAAAAAAAAAAATTCAAGAGAATCATCACAGATGAAGCAAATGAGAAGTCTCAAAATGTTAACTTTGCAAAATTAGTTATCTGAGGTAATATTTGTATAAATTTCAGTTTCTGACCCATGGTAGGGACTAAATGTTTCATTTGCTTTTTATTGTAGTTACTGTTTCCAGAGAAAAATGTTATAGAACTATTGATTATATTCTCTATGCTGTACTTTCATCCCCATGACTATATTATAATTGAGATTTTGTGCCTCTTTATCCCCTTCACCCTACACCGACCTACTCCAACCCCTCCCCCATGGCAACCACCAGTCACTTCTCAGTGTCTATGAAATCTACTGCTGTTTTGTTCATTTTGTTTTATTTTTAGATTCCACATATAAGTAAAATATGGTATTTGTCTTTCTCTGTCTGGCTTTTTTTCACTTAGCACAATACCTTCTAGGTTCACCCATATTGTCACAAATGGCAAGATTTTTTTTTATGACTGAATATTCCATTGCATATATGTACCGCATCTTCTTTATTCTCCTAATGATGGACACTTCGGTTGCTTCCATATCTTGGTTATTGTAAATAATGTAGTAAACATAGGGGTGCGTATGTCTCTTTGAATCAGAGATTTTGCTTTCTTTGGGTAAATTCCTAAAAGTGGAATTGCTGGGTCATATAGTACTGCTATTTTCAGTTTTTTGAGGAACCTCCACACTGCTTTCCACAGTGGCTGTACCAGCTTACATTCCCACCAACAGTGTGGGAGGGGTCCCTTTTCTCCACATCCTCGCCAACACTTGCTACTTCTTATTTTTTTGGACACTGGCCATTCTAACTGGTGTGAGGTGGTATCTCACTGTGGTTTTGATTTGCATTTCCCTAATGATCAGCGATGTGGAGCATTTTTTTGGAAAATGTCTATTCAGGTCCTCTGCCCATTTTTTAATTGAGTTATTTGTTTTTCTGGTTTTGTCTTATGAGTTCTTTACATAATTTGAAATGTTAGCTCTTTTATTGGATGTATCATCTGAGAATATATTCTGCCAAGCCACAGGTCGCCTTTTTGTTTTAGTGACAGTTTCCTTTATTGTACAAAAGCATTTTAGTTTGATGTAGTCCCGCTTGTTTATTTTTGCTTTTGTTTCTGGTAGGGAGTAAATGTTTTAAGTAGGGCTTAGATTTTACTTTCTTCATTGGAAAAATGGAAGGAATTATTTCAATAGGCTGTGAAGTTTAAGTGAGATTTTATATATATGGCATGTTACAAGTGTAATACATATTATACATTATACAAAAATAAATACATATAAGTAAAATGGTGTGTTGTGAGAAGGTTTACACCATTCATTTCAATGTTCATGTTGTATAAAACTACAGAGATGGAAATGGAATAGGACTCTGGGCTAGGGGAATTTCCAACTTTAAAAACCAAAGAGATTTTCTTATGGCATGTGTATTACACTACACAGTGACTAACATGTTATATTCTTGCATTTATATTATAGCACACTCCGGTTTTTTTCTTAAACATATGAAAACAGGTGTTTGCAAATACTTAAAAATAAACTTTAGTAAGGTCCACAGGTAACTCAGTTCTTTCTCTCTTTTTAATATAAACACCTAATAGTCTTTTCTTTTACTTAGGGGGAAACTTTCACAGAAGCTAGAGCAATTTATATTTTGTAGGGAAGTATTGATGATATTGATCAAAATATCAGCACCTTCTCTTCAAAAATTTTAAGTGACTGAGTGGTCCATGTTTAGCTAGTTATAAGTGAAAGGATTTCGAGGGTGGTAGGGAGGATTTTAAACTGGGATAGAGGGGTTGGGTCAGAGATTCTAACCATTACACAGAGGCTATTAGAGTTACAACAAATTCCTCTATCTGTGGGGAGTTAAGAATGCAGCTTAAAGAACCACAATACCCTAAGAAAGACAACCAAAATCCAAAAAGACAACAAATGGGGAAATATTTGCAACAGGTTCAAAATCACTAATTCAAATTCCTCTTAGAAAGCTATTAAAAGATACAAGCACCAGAATAGGGATAAGACATAATTTACCAAAAATTAATGACTAATAACAGAAAAAGATGCCTCATCTCATTAATGATGCAATAAGAACATTAAAATACCCTTTCAGATTGTCACGATTTTTCAATATCCAGTGCTGGTTAGTGTGTGTAGAAATAAGCACCTTTATATTTTGTGTGGGGAGATCATTTCTCCAGAGGGCAGTTTGGCATTGTGAATCCGAATTTAAATTGTACCGTAACTTCTAAGCCACAATCTACTCCCAGCTTATAAGGAGATAAGCTGGGCAAGTATGCAAATATATGAATGTACAAGTAACAATTACCATGCTATTTCATGATGAAGAAGAAATTGGAAAAACAAATGTCCATCATTAAGGGATTGGTTAAATATTTGGTACAGTATGGCCACAGCAAGAAACACCATGGGTTCATTAAAAATGATGCGTATCTACATTTGACATAGAGATTATATTCAAAATACACAATTATATGAACATTCATTTATTCATTTTCGTAAGAATGTATTTTTACCCCAACGTGAAGTGTTCTTTTTTCGCATGGTTACCTGTGGTTGATGGAATTCCTTTTTTCTTTATATGTACCCAGTGCTTGGATTTATTTCTAAGAACGAGATTATATAGTTTTAAAATCAGGAAACAATGGTTTATTTGCATTCTGAGGTAGTTCTTCAATTCTGCACGCTACCTTAACCCATCAGGGAAAGGACTGTTTGCACGGTGACACCCATAAGTTCACAAAAGGTTTAACTAGAGGATAAGACCTTCCTCCCTTCCCAACAAGGACAGGAGTCCGCACCATCTGGCCCGGGCGTGGTTATCGGCTCCCTCGCGAGCACCGTCCCTGCCACCCCAAGCCCCGCGGCCCGGTTCACTCGGGAGGCATGCAGCGGGCGGCGCCGGAGGGGTGGGTCCCACGGGCAGTCGGCGCACACAGTGACCTAGAGAGGCTCGGGCACCTGCAAACACCGCTCACACGCGCCTTAGAAAGCAATATACCTGGGTTCCACAGGACAGTCCAGGCTGGGGACGGCGCTCCAGGGGAGGGGACCCCCAATTCCGTGCAACTCAGAACCCGACCTCCCCGAAGCAGCGGGGCGGCTGCCCTCGGGTACCGTGCACCCCCTCTCCTAGCCTGTGACCCTTACCCGCCCCGCCGAGTCCGCTGGCCGTACCTAGACCCGCCGCCAGATTAGCGCAGCTCAGCAACGTCGGTTAGCGACCCGCGGCTCGCGCACGCGCACGCGCACGACCAGCCCAGCGGCCAGGCGGCGTTATTCGGCCGGCCGCAGAGGTTTAAACCAGAAGAGCGAATCGGCGCTCTCGGCCCCGTCCTCACGCCCTCCTATTGATCCTGAGAGTGAACGTATTCGACACCTACGTTCTGATTGGTGCACATTTTCTCTCGACCCTCCCCCACAGGAGGGAGGAAGCCCGGGGTTTGAGGCGCCGATTTGGAGATGTCAGAATCCCGCCGCGCTGCAGCGCGTAATCCCGTGCCGTTGCGTCGCCTGCAGGCAAGCCCGTAGGGGAGGAGTTGACCCTCAAACTACGGTTAGCTGCCGGCTAGTTTGGGTTTTCGGAGAGGCGGTCTTAACGTTCCGTCCATCTCAGTGAAATCAGTCGCTGTTCTTCCCTGCTTGGGAAGGAGTCGCTGGCGTCGGAAATGGAGGACTCTCAAAGCAAGGTTGAAGCCAACTCCCTCCATCCCGCCTCTTCACCCCTGGCAGCCCTGGGTCTGATGCTCTCGGGTTCTGTATAAAAACCCGGACGCGCGTGGAGTCCTTTCCATGGCTTGCAAAACTCCCTCACTTGACCCTTTGTTGTGTCTCCAAACCCTGTCTTTTGGTGGATCACGTCGTCCTCCAAATTTGCCTAGATCGGATTTAATGATCCTCATAGTTCTCAGAAATCCGTTGAACCTAGGTCAAGAAACTGTAAAAGGCCACCTAAAATACAGTATATGGAAGAAAATCCTATTCTAGCACACCAAATTGCATCTTTTAAAAAATTAAGGAGAATTTCAAACAAATAAAAAGTATGTAATCAAGCCTATGAAGCCTCGTGAACTCAAGGCTCAGCTCCAATTATCTCATGACCAATCTTGTGGCTTCAGTATCACTAACAACGTACCTCCTCTTACACTAACTTGAGGCAAATATCAGGCAACTGAAATCTATAAATATTTCAGTATGATTTCTAAAACAACGGATTTTTAAAAAGCATAACCACAATACTAGCATCACATGTAAATACTTAATGTATTTCCTTAATATCGTCAAATATCCAGTGTTCAATTTTCTACTTGTCTCATAATTTTTTTCCTTTGCTTGTTTCAACGAGGATCCAGTCCAGTCCACACATTGTGATAGACTGATCTATCTTTTAAGCTTTTTTCTCTAAATTCCTCCTCCATTTTTCCTCCTTGCAGTTTAGTTTATCTGTTGGAGGAACCATGTTGTTGGTTCTGGGGAGTTTCACATAATCTGGATTTTGCTATTACATCTAAGTGATGTAATTTATCATGGCTTCCTTACCTTTTGGTTGTAACATCGCTCTCCTCCAGATGCTTTCCCTAATCAGGGCTGGCTGGTTTATTAACCCATTAGCATGTGTATCTGTGCATTTGAACATTACTTTCAACTGCTTATGTCGTTGCTCAAGTTAATCGCTCCCATGTGATATCTTTGCTTACCTCACCCCTTTGTTGACATTTTTTTATTTTGCTATTATTAATATACAATTACATGAGCAACATTATGGTTACTAGACTCCCCCTATTATCAAGTCCCCACCACATACCCCATTGCAGTCACTGTCCATCAGCGTAGTAGGATGTTACAGAATCACTACTTGTCTTCTCTGTTATACTGCCTTCTCCGTATCCCCCCACCCCACCCCCACCCCCACTACATTATGTATGCTAATTGTAATAGCCCTTTTTCCCCCTTATCCCTCCCTTCCCACCCATCTTCCCCAGTCCCTTTTCCTTTGGTAACTGTTAGCTCATTCTTGGGTTCTGTGAGTCTGCTGCTGTTTTGTTCCTTCAGTTTTTTCTTTGTTCTTATACTCCACAGATAAGTGAAATCATTTGATAATTGTCTTTCTCAGCCTGGCTTATTTCACTGAGCATAATAACCTCTAGCTCCATCTATGTTGCTGCAAATGGTAGGATTTGTTTTCTTCTTATGGCTGAATAATATTCCATTGTGTATATGTACCACATCTTCTTTATCCATTCATCTACTGATGGACACTTAGGTTGCTTCCATTTCTTGGCTATTGTAAATAGTGCTGCGATAAACATAGGGGTGCATCTGTCTTTTTCAAATTGGGCTGCTGCATTCTTAGGGTAAATTCCTAGGAGTGGAATTCCTGGGTCAAATGGTATTTCTATTTTGAGTTTTTTGAGGAACCTCCATACTGCTTTCCACAATGGTTGAACTAATTTGCATTCCCACCAGCAGTGTAGGAGGGTTCCCTTTTCTCCACATCCTCACCAACATTTGTTGTTGTTTGTGTTTTGGATGGTGGCCATCCTCACTAGTGTGAGGTGATATCTCATTGTGGTTTTAATTTGCATTTCTCTGATGACTAGCGATGTGGAACATCTTTTCATGTGCCTATTGGCCATCTGAATTTCTTCTTTGGAGAAGTGAATATATTCATGTCCTCTGCCGATTTCTTAATTGGATTATTTGCTTTTTGTTTGTTGAGGTGCATGAGCTCTTTATATAATTTGGATGTCAACCCCTTATCACATATGTCATTTATGAATATATTCTTCCATACTGTAGGATGTCTTTTTGTTCTACTGATGGTATCCTTTGAAGTACAGAAGCTTTTTAGTTTTATATAGTCCCATTTGTTCACTTTTGCTTTTGTTTCCCTTGCCCGGGGAGATATGTTCATGAAGAAGTTGCTCATGTTTATGTCCAAGAGATTTCTGCCTATGTTTTTTTCTAAGAGTTTTATGGTTTCATGACTTACATTCAGGTCTTTGATCAATTTTGAGTTGACTTTTGTGTATGGGGTTAGACAGTAGTCCAGTTTCATTCTCTTACATGTAGCTGTCCAGTTTTGCCAACACTAGCTGTTGAAGAGGCTGTCATTTCCCCATGGCTCGTTTATCATATATTAATTGACCATATATGCTTGGGTTTATATCTCGGCCCTCTATTCTGTTCCACTGGTCTATGGGTCTGTTCTTGTTCCAGTACCAAATTGTCTTGATTACTATAGCTTTGTAGTAGAGCTTGAAGTCAGGGAGCGTAATTCCCCCTGCTTTATTCTTCCTTCTCAGGACTGCTTTGGCTGTTCAGGGTCTTTTGTGGTTCCATATGTATTTTAGAACTATTTGCTCTAGTTCATTGAAGAATGCTGTTGGAATTTTGATAGGGATTGCATTGGATCTGTAGATTGCTTTAGACAGGATGGCCATTTTGATAATATTAATTCTTCCTAGCCAAAAGCATGGGATGAATTTCCATTTATTAGTGTCCTCTTTAATTTCTCTTAAGAGTGTCTTGTAGTTCTCAGGATATAGGTCTTTCACTTCCTTGGTTAGGTTTATTCCTAGGTATTTTATTCATTTGGATGCGATTGTGAATGGAATTGTTTTCCTGATTTCTCTTTCTGCTAGTTCATCATTAGTGTATAGGAGTGCAACAGATTTCTGTGTATTAATTTTGTATCCCACAACTTTGCTGAATTCAAATATTAGATCTAATAGTTTTGGAGTGGATTCTTTAGAGTTTTTTATGTACAGTATCATGTCATCTGCAAACAGGGACAGTTTGACTTCTTCCTTGCCAATCTGGATGCCTTTTATTTCTTTGTGTTGGCTGATTGCTGTGACTAGGGCCTTCAGTACTATGTTGAATAAAAGTTGGGAGAGTGGGCATCCTTGTCTTTTTCCTGATCTTAAAGGAAAAGCTTTCAATTTCTTGCTGTTAAGTATAATGTTGGCTGTGGGTTTGTCATATATGGCCTTTATGATGTTGAGGTACTTGCCCTCTATACCCATTTTCTTGAGAGTTTTTATCATGAATGAATGTTGAATTTTGTCGAATGCGTTTTCAGCATCTATGGAGATGACCATGTGGTTTTTGTCCTTCTTTTTGTTGATATAGTGGATGATGTTGATGGATTTTCGAATGTTGTATCATCCTTGCATCCCCGGGATGAATCCCACTTGATCATGATGGATGATCTTTTTGATGTATTTTTGTATTTGGTTTGCTAATATTTTGTTGAGTATTTTTGCATCTATGTTTATCAGGGATATTGGTCTATAATTTTCCCTTTGTTGACATTTTGAAACCCCTTCAACTGTAGTCCTCTTATCTGACTCCTATTGCTACAATGATCAATTTTTCCCTCTTTATGCCTTCCCAATACTGGAGAACAATGACAATGGCAAGTGTTTTTTAGGAAAGCAAAACAAACAGCTTTCCCTTGGGACTGCTTCCCCCACCCCCAGCGCCCCCAAGTCACCCTTCTTGTCCAAGGTCTTCCCTATTCTCATTGCTCAGTAGTTCCTTAAGTCCCTCATCAGTACATCAACTGTACTCTCAAGGGTCACTAGTGGTGTTCTTAAAAGGCAACTCCAGTTGTTTTGTTGTTCCATCCTCATCCTTTCTCCTTTTTTTGTTGGCATTTGATGATTTATTCAGCAATACTGAGCACTGTTAACCTTAAAAATAAAACTGTCGGTTATTTTGCCAGCAGAAATGGGTTTATTTGGGGATATAGAATTGAAATTCATGACATGCAAGGTATGGCAAAACCACAGGTAAGTCCAGACGAAGGAGAAGAAAACTCTTAGCAGAGGAAGGGGTGGAGTTGTGAGGGGCTGTTCCTGGACTAAAGTGGAGTTTAAAGGGTGGTGGCTTTTCATTGGCGAGTTGTGACAGTCTTTCATTTACTGGGCTGTTGACAGGCAAGGAGAAAATCTTTCCAAACCTCAAACCCTAATACTCAGTTTTATATGTTGATGTACCTAAATTTTCTCAACTAGAGTACTGCAAAATTTGTATAGATAACATATGTTCTACTTGGGTTAGGCCAATTCTTTCTAAGGACCTCATCTCTGATTCCGTTTATACCCTCAAGATTCCTCAGAATACTTGTAAAATACTTTTGTAGTACAGCAGCTGACCTTGGGATGAGATAAGGGAAAAGTGGTGCAAATGAAGTGAAAGGGAGGATTTGTGTTAGAATTATTATTATTTTTTATATATGACAAAACCCAATTCAAACTACCTTAAGCTACATGGGGAAATTATCATTGACCTAGGTAACTGATAAATCCCGGGACGCTTGCTGGCTCCTTATCCAGCTGGAGCCAGGGGTTGTTATGATTTTATCAAGCCTTTCTCATTTTATCTTCATTTTTATGCCTTAGCTTTTCTGTGAGTTGGGCATCTTTTCATGGGCTTATTGCCATATTTAGATGAAATGTCTGTTCAGGGAAGCATGTAGTCTGTTCAAATATTTTGTCCATTTAAAAAAATTAGTCTTTTTATTTTGATATAATTGTAGATTCCCATGAAGTTGTTAAGACATAATACAGAGAGATCCCATATACACGTTACCTAGTTTTCCACAATGGTAACACTCAGCAAAACTATAGTACAGTATCATAATCAGCATATTAACATTGACTCTGTGAAGATACAGATCATTTCAGTCACCACAAGGATCCCTCATGTTGCCCCTTTGCAGCTGCCCCAATGTGCTTCCACTCTCACCCCTGCTTAGCCTTAGGCAACCACTAATGTGTTCTCATTTTGTTACTTTGACAGTATTATATAAATGGAAAAATTATACAATATGTAATTATATACATTGAATCCTTTTATATAAGCAATATAAATAATCCTTTTAAATTATATAAATAGAAACCAATTGTATGAATGGAATCCTCCAGCTGGCTTTTTTCATTCAGCCAATTATCTAGAGATTCGTCCAGGTTGCTGTTCTTTTCTTACTGCTGAATAATATTGCATGGTATGGATGTACCACAGTTTGTCTAAACGTTTATCCATTGAGGGACATTTGAGTTGTTTCCAATTTTTAGCTATTATGGACAAAGCTGCTATAACCATTTGTTCACAGATTTTTGTGTGAACATAAGTCTTCATTTCTCTGAGATAAATGCCTGAAGTGCATGTGCAATGGTTGGAAGAAACGTGTCCACTGAAGAACAAAGATGCTCATGACACTGGAGCATAGAGAATGGAAATGGGCTGTGCTTTGAGACTTGGCCTGGGTAGATGGGTAGAGGCTCAATCACAGATGAAATGAATGTATTTTCTATCCCAGGAGCAATGGGAACCCATTGATGAATTTTAAGCAGGGAAGTGATCTGATCCTATTTATATTTATCCAGTGGGTCCAAATGGGCCTTCAAGGGTACAAACAGAAAACAGTTTTATTCTGTCCTGCTACTCACTCAAATCTACTTTCTGAGGTTAACTCTCCTATTCCTGGAGGTAATTTCAGGCAAACCTCATAACTTGTCTACATGTTTTTTTGGAAAAAAAGCCCATTGCTTTCAGGAAAGTGAATAATTAGGTTTGGTAATCCGTGTGTTGAGTCCCATGTAATAAAAATAAAACACCTCTAACTTTATTCAAAGTCCAAGTTTCTGACTAGCATCCCTCTCTCCTTGCTTCACAACCATGAATGCCCACACACATGCAAACATGCATGCCCACACACATGAACACACATGTACACAAACACATAGCTCAAGCCTGTTTTTTGTAATGGGCCTTTGTAATGGTTGAGAGGGGGTGGCCTTGCCCTTTTCTCTATTTCCCAGTCTTGGTTTTCTCCTATTTACCCTGGCTTACCAGGCACAGTTTCTCACCCTTTAAGTTGGTGTGAGGGAGAGGGAAAAGCAAAGGGCAGGAAAGTTTACTGGACTGGCTGATGTCACCATCTTTGGCCATGGTAGTCACTGAGGCTGAACCTCTTGGACTTAGTGGTTAATAAAAGCTGACTCCTTGTCTTGGGGGATATTTGTGAATTCTTCAGAGTTTCCCCCACAAAAACGTTCAATTGCAGTTCTATAACACGGGCAGTGTTTTCCTTCAGGTGGTCTTATGTTTTCTCTCAGATCTAAAAGCCAGTGGCCCACTCCTTGCTGGGTCACCCGGCCTCTCTAGGCAGTCCCCTTGGGCAGCACTTAGAGCAGCTCCAGCCTGGCTTCCGGGATACAGCATGGTCCAGATCAGGTCGATGGGAACGTGTACCCGCCCCCTGCTCCCTCTGGCGGGTACCAGCTCCCTCCCAGTGCTGCTTGGTTCTCTCCCTGTACTGACATTTCAGGGCATAGTCACAGCCTCCCGGATCTCCCCTTTCGAGTCTTTCAGTTTACTATGCTTATGGATGCCAGAGGACAGTTAAGTGGTCTTGAAGTGCCCCTCATGAGGCTCCAAGTAGAGTAGAGCACCCTTCCCCTGTCTCATGGGGCTGGGGATGGGATCACAGTACACTGATACCTCTCTTCAAAGAAATTATGTCTCCTATCTTTAACCTCTTAGGATCTCCAACTTCAACATTAAAATGTTATTTAAAAATAGATAATACTTTAATGTGATTAGAAAAAAGGAAGTATAATATGGTGAAATGTCTGTTTCCCTCTCTTGTCTACCTACCTATCTGTCCAGTTTTCATCTGCAAAATAAAATTAGAGTAATTCATATCTTTTGTATCTTTCAGATTTAAGTATGTTGAAGTAAATATATCTTTTTCTTCCTTTTGCATAATTGGTAGCATATGTAAAGTTTCTGCATTTTGATTTTTAAAACAATGTATACTAGCTACAGAGTATTCTATTACTATATTATGCTTTAATTTACCAATCTCTTAATTATAGACCTCTAAATTATCTGAATTTTGGGGTATTATTTGCTGTAATAAAAAATGCTGAACATATATATCATTTTTTTGTATGTGTGACTATATCTATAAGATAATTCATAGAAGCAGAATTGCTGGGTAAAAAGTAAACACATTTGTGAGTTTGATAGATATTGCCAAATTGTCCTCTAGAGGAGGTACAACTGTTTATACTCTTGCTATCAGTGCTGGGAAAATTCCCGTCTCCAGGTCTCAGAAGCTTTCTCTCACTCTAGGCTGCCCCTTTGCCCCAGGGCTGATCACCCTTTACACTTTAGTGACTTGATCAGGAAGCAATCCTAACAACTCCTCCCCAGGTTCTGTGTCTGTGCTTCTTGTAAACCCCCCTTTGGGACACCTCTTGCAAGTTTGAGAGTAAAGCGGATTTGCTTCTGTGCCAGTTAAATGTGGTAGTTGATGTTCCGTGTTAGTTTCAGCTCCACCAGCACCTGTGTTCAGTTTGATCTTAGGCACTTCCTGGAATTCTTGGGCTATGGCTCTCAATATACTAAGTATAATCACAAACATCTAATGACCATTTTCTTGGAGTAGACACTATTCTAAACCATTTACGTGCATCACCACATTTCATCACCACAAAATCTCTATGACGTCAGCATCATTATTTTTTAAAATTATTAGTAAGAGGATATACTTTAATTAGTGTAATTATTTTTCTTAATTAATAAGGAAAGAAAGGCACAGAAAAGTTAACCAACTTGGGCATGGTCATATCGTTAGTAAGAGGCATATCTGGGATCTGCAGCACAGCTCAGCTGGTAAGATGCTGCTGTCATGGCTTGGACTCAGTGGGAGAGCCACTCTGCTCCTCCCTGACTCCTTTATTCCAAGGAATACCATAGTCCAGGGTTGTAAGAATGTCCCAGGGTTGAGAGTGATTGGTCTAACAAGATGAAAAGCTTCAAAACTGTATACAAAATATGCCTGTCTCCATGGTTCAAGGGCTATAAAACAAACACAACTCCCCCCCCCAAAAAAACCATCATGGGTGGTGCCCTCACGGGACAACCCAGTTCCTAACATGTGGTAATCCAGATTATTTCCCCCAAAGTGAAATATTCAGGGAGGCATAGGCCTTGTATGTAAGGCAAATATCTCTCTAACCTTGAGGAGAACATTAGGAACAATCTGTGGTCCTAAGTCTTCATCAGTGGCAGGCCATTAAAAGGGGTTTAGGTCTTTGAAGCCACTGAATCAGGGATGGTGGCACCGGGCCAAGTTCTCTCCCCTTTTAGATCATCCTCAGTGTGAGGAGTATATAGCTCAGTTTTCCTGGTTATGCTTCAGGAAAATAATGGTGCATGCACCTGCATACACAGACACATACACTCGTGTGTGTGTGCCACACATATACACAAGCTTACCACTCTCTAAAAAACTGATTCTCAGAGATAACACAGTCAGTTTAGATCATAATCAGGAAGGGAAGCATTTCTCTCAATATAATCTGCACAAATCTATGCCAACCATAAGAACAGCATTTCACCTTCTTACACAGAATGATAGAAAGCCCTGCTTTGTTTATTCTCCTTCCAAACCTTGTTCAGTGGCCTCAGATATACAGAAAAATGGGGCCACAGAGCCTATCTTTTTCAAGCAACAGAGTCTCTGGTGTTTGATTGCCAATTAATGTCTGCCCAAAGATCTTGCTGAAATTCTGAAACTGCTATTTTTCAAACCACATTTTAAGGCTGGATATTTTCACTATGAAAGAAAGGAGGTAGTAAGATGGTTCATTATTTTCACATCACAAATCAAAAGGTACGTGTGGGAGCTGTTCTTCTAGGTCAGTAAAAATTTATAGAACTTGGCTGTCCAAAGAGTAAACAGTTTTGAATCTTAAGTGGCCTCTCTGGCCTAGGGTAGAACATAGTGTTTGTAACAACAGGAATAGTTGTGGTCCAGTAGTCCTCACCCGTGGCTGCCAGGTAAGCAGAGGAGAAGAAACTATCATTGACCTTATCCTCACCACACCCTGGTTTCAGTGGGAAGAGGCATATTATTATTTACAGAGAAAATGCCCTTTCAAGAAACAAAGGTCAGGAAAGCAAGGCAAGGAGAGAGAAGTCACAGTAGTGTCCCAAGTGAGGCCCCCAGAGGGCGTGTAGCACGCGGTGCTATGACAGATGCACGGATGGCTGTGCCCCTTTGTGACCATCTTCCTCTGACTTTTCTGATACTCTCTTTCAGTTACTCATTGTGTGATGAGTCAAAGAGTGGAATTTTTGCCATTCCCAAGATAGGGAGATACGTGAGAACTCAGGGTCAGGCGTCCAGAAAAGCAAAGGTGAGGGAGTAGAATTGACTCAGCATTCAAAATGCCTTCTCCTAGAGCAAATGGTTTGTGCCTAGGAGTTTGGCATCCAGAAAGGCGCTTGGAGATTTCTAGAAACTCCCAAAGGACAGAGAGGTCTGGACGTGGTGGGAAAGAGATGCCCAGAACATTCAGCTGAGTTCCTCTTAGGGATCTGTACAATCCTGGGTCTTTCTTCCATCTCTGGTTCCTCTGAATTGTGGAGCTCCACATCTCCCCGTTTCAGTGAATGAGAGTTCAGTGAATTTCCTCGCTGCTCACTCCTCTGAGAGAAACTGGTCTGTTTTGACTCCGAGTCCCTTACTTCAAAGGCCACTCTAGAAGAAACTGTTCTTGAATTTCCTATCCACTCCAGTGCTCAAGACAAAACCAAGCCTTATGGCGGTTAACCTTTAGCTGCTCACTCCTACAGCCACCCCCGTGCCAGGTTCTCCCTGCCACGCAGAGCCTCAGCTGCTGCCCCTGGCTGGTGGTCCTCTTTGGACAGGTGACCTCTGAGGGTTTCTCCTGCCTAAAGCATCTGTCACCTACGCTGGCTGGGGGGTCATTGTGGCTTCTGAGATTCCCGAATACCAAAACCTCCCATTACCCTACCTCTGTTATGTCCCTGTGCTTTGGTATCGGGGAGCCAGGTAACAGCCTTCACTTCACTTTTGCTTGGGGAAATAGGACCCCACAGAGCTGTGTTGCTCAGTCATAGGTCCAGCTTTCCCAGTATGACTTTATAACACCTTCGTGTGGACCTAAGATCAATGTTAAACTGTGGGTTAGAAATAGAAATCGCATCAATCACTCATAAGTTAATTGCTCTGTGCTCTGTACTAGTTCTTGCGCCTGTGGCACTTGATGCATAAAGAAGAACAGTATGTTGTGGTTATGCTCTGTTTCCATGACGTGGCTATACTTACATTGTTTTCTGTAAGAACAAAATGCCCCAGGAAACTGGAGGCAGCTAGACAGCAAGTCTAGAAGAAAGTAGTTAATGATTATGTAGTATGTTTCTCCTATGGAATGCTATTGTTGTTAAACGTTTGATGATCAATGAATATGAGAGGTGCTCTCTCAGCATCGCTCTTGCGCTGTTACGCCTTGAATCCCCTGGCTGGTCCTTTCAGATCTTCATAACTCATCGCGTTGCCTCCCTTCGCTGCGGGCCGGTGGCAGGGGGGAGACCGACAAGTGGCGCCCGAACAGGGACCCTTGAAACTCAGAGCGGGGAAGCTCCGAAGATCGTCGATCCGGTAAGACTCCCAGGAAAGCGGGCATAGGAACAGGGTCGAGACGTCAGGGACACTATAATGGGCCAAAATGAAACCAAAGCAGCTAAATTGGAGGGTTATTTAAAATTACTCTGTGCCCTCCTAAAAACATCAGGAGTGAAAACGTCCAAAAGGGACTTTGCTCAACTCCATAAATATATAAAAAAATATCGTTACTGGTTGCCACCACAAGGAACTCTTAAACAAGCTGATTGGGATAATGTTTTAAGAGATTTTTAAAAGGCTCATAGGGAAACGTTATTCCTGTGCCTGTCTGATCTTTATGTAATTTGATCGCTCTCGCTTTACAGCCTTTACAGACATCTCCACTCTGCGATACTAAATCAGATACGCAAGAACGAGAGAATTGTTAGACGATGTGGTAAAACCAAGTAAACAGTCCTCATCCTCACAATTCGTCTGTTTCCTCTTCGTCCTCGTCGTCCTCATCTTTGGACACTGAGGATGAGAGCCCTGATTAGCCCTCTCATCGTAGAAGGGCTTCTGCTTCTGTTCCCACTGCATCTGCCTTCGCGGCAGGAATATGTAAAGCTCAGAGGGAAGGTGACCTAGATGCCTATTGAATGCCTTCAGTGGCTAGCACCTGTTACTTTAACTCCTTTTAGACCAAATGAAGATCCTGACTCCCCGCAAGGGGGAGTTAGAGTGCTTTACGCACCCATTCCTTACAAGATGTTAAAAGATTTTAAGCAAGCTCTTTCTTCTTATGGTACTACTTCTCCATATGTTGTAGGTCTTTTAAGGGGGTCGGAAGAGCAAGAAAAGATGATTCCTCATGATTGGGATTTGTTGGCTCGTACTTGTTTAAATTCTTCTGAATTTTTACATTACGACATGGTGGTATGAAGAAGCAAAAGCACAAGCTTTGAGAAATCAGCATTGCCAATCCTCCGATTCGTGTAACTGCTGAGCAACCAACAGGTCAAGGAGATTGGTTACAATTAGAGAGACAGGCTGGTTATGAGGACACGACAATAACACAAGTTCCTCTGTGTTGTCTGAAGGCCTGGGAGAAAATACAGGTGGCTGGGAAGCGTGCCTTGCCTTTTAGTAAACTCAAACAGGGACTTAAGGAACCATGTTGATTTTGTTGCGAAATGACAAAATAACTTGAGAAAAACTGTAGCGCACACAGACTTAAGAGATATGCTGCTGCAAATGTTAGCCTATGATAATGCAAATACAGAATGTCAGAGAGTTCTTAGACCTTTAAAAGCCGCGGGAGCTAGAATGGAAGATTATATCAAGGCCTGGGCAGATGTAGGTTTCCCTACATATCAAACTAATTTACTAGCAACCACTATGAGAGGAAAGTCGAAGGGAAATTCAAAAAATTTGAAATGTTTCGGTTTTGGCAAACAAGGACATATGAAAAAAGACTGCTGATCACCAAAGAGGACAAAAGAGCCAAATTTCACAAATAAACTGCCATCTGTTTGCCCTAAATGTAAAAAAGGGAGACCTTGGTCTAATGAGTGTCATCCAAAATTTGATAAAGATGGTAATCCTATCAATGAGTCTCAGCCTTTAAACCCCCAACCGGGCCAGCCTCTGAGGCCCTAGAAAATAATACAGAGGCATCTTCTCCAGTTAAAAGAACATGGCATGATTTACAAGCAGCCACTAAAGGAAGTGCCGCTGTAGATCTTGCCTCTGCTCAGTCTGTATATTTACACCCATCACAAGGAGTCCAATTACTTATTATGGGAATTTTGGGTCCTTTTCCAGCTAATTCTGTAGGATTACTTTTAGGCGGCAGTAGCTGGACATTTAAAGGATTAATAGTAAGACCCGGAGTTACTGACCAAGATTATATGGGTGAAATTAAAATAATGGTATCATCTGATAAAGAATTATATATACCTCAGGGAGGAAGAGTGGCTCAATTACTTTTACTTCCCTATCTCCCACCTTCAACAACACCTAAGGACAAGGTGGATTTGGAAGTACAGACAAACAAATATGACTTGACACAAACATTACATCTGACAGACCTCAATGCAAAATCTGTATC
The DNA here is from genome assembly GCA_032199065.1 of Smutsia gigantea. Taxonomy (NCBI): domain Eukaryota; kingdom Metazoa; phylum Chordata; class Mammalia; order Pholidota; family Manidae; genus Smutsia; species Smutsia gigantea. Next base: position 42,475 of record JAVSCE010005232.1, read on the forward strand.
CAAGGCAAGTCTTTTACCGGACTGTTAGACATAGGAACTGATGTGTCTGTAATTGCTCTTAAACATTGGCTGAAAAATTGGCCCAAACAAGAAAAGCACATTCAAGTTTCAGGCATTGGTACAGCTTCTCAAGTATGGCAGAGTTTAGCCACTTTACACTGTTTAGGCCCTGAGAAACAATTCGCTTTATTAAAACCTTTAATTGTAGATGTAGCAATTAATCTCTGGGGACGAGACTTAATGCAACAATGGCATACTACACTGTCTTTTGACAAACCTTCATTGATTCAATCTTTTTCTTAAGGGTCATTGATACACGGCTGCCAGCTCCTATATCATTACAGTGGACCACTCAAACGCCTGTTTGGGTGGATCAATGGCCCCTCAATAAAGAAAAACTGGCAGCTTTACACACATTAGTTCAAGAACAACTTCAGTTGGATAGGTTAGAATTTTCTACAAGCCCATGGAATTCCCCTGTATTTGTTATAAAAAAGAAGTCAGGAAATTGGAGACTTTTACATGATCTAAGACAAATTAATGCAGTTCTTAAACCTATGGGACCTTTACAACAAGGTCTCCCTTCTCTGGCTATGATTCCAAAGGATTGGAACATGGCTATCATTGATCTTAAAGACTGTTTTTTTACAATTCCTTAAGCTGTAACAGACAGAGAAAAATTCGCTTTTGCTGTTCCTTCTTTAAATTTACAAATTCCTTCAGAAAGATTTCAGTGGAAAGTACTTCCTCAAGGAATGCTAAATAGCCCTACAATTGCCAGAATTATGTACACAGGGATCTCTAGCCTATACATGCCAAATGGTCTTCAGCCTAAATTATTCATTATATGGATGATATTCTTATAGCCCTACCTAAGTTTATCCCTTACTACTATTCTTGAAGAGACTGAAGTAGAATTAAAACAATGGGGCTTACAAATAGCTCCAGATAAAATACAACTACAGTACCCAATAAATTACTTGGGAAATAAAATTCAAGAAAATTCAATAATCCATCAGAAATTTCAAATAAGGAGAGATCATCTTAAAACTTTAAATGATTTTCAAAAACTATTAGGAGATGTCAATTGGATCCAACTGTTATTAGGTATTCCTACTTATAAACTACAACATCTTTTTGATACCTTGAAAGGACCCCCAGATCTCAATAGTCCTAGAGACTTAACCTTGAAAGCTGAGGAAGAACCCAAATGGATAGAACAACATATTCAAAAGGCTCAATTATCAAAAATTGACTTACACAAACCCCTGCTTTTATTAATTTACTTCACTCCTCATTCTCCCACAGGATTGCTCTGTCAATGTGACAGTTGGTTAGAATGGATATTTTTACAATATCAAACTAAACCCTCACTACAACCTTACATTGACACAGCAGCCTCCATTATCCTTAAAGGAAAACAGAGATTAAGACAAATGACTGTTCAAGATCCCCATTCCATTATTCTTCCACTATATAAACAAAATCTCATACACATATATCAAGAAAATACATGCTGGCACATTGCACTTTCGGATTTTTGGGGGGAATACTGACTGTCACCTAAAAATAAATTATTTTCCTTTTTTCAGTGTCATCAATGGATTTTCCCTCAGAAAGTTTCCAAAAATCCATTAATACATGCTACTACTTGTTTTACTGATGGGACAAAATCTTTTAAAGCAGCCCATGTAACTTGTTCCGGTTTGTCAAAAATTTTTCACACCTCTTTTACTTCTACACAACAAAATGAATTATATGCTGTATTGCAAGCTCTGTAAGATTTTCCAGATCCTCTCAATACTGTTACTGATTCCGCTTATGCTGCCTTTTCTGTTCCTCTTTTAGAAATTGCAACATTAGGAACTATGCACTCTCCTATTAACACTTTATTTTCTCAATTACAACCATGTGTCTGTCAATGTTTCCACCCCTTCTTTATTACTCATATACAGTCACATTCTAATATACCAGGTCCTTTATCGTATTATAATGATAAAGAGGACAAGCTTGTTTCTTTAGTTAATTATTCAACAGCTCAACGCTGTCATGACCTGACTCATGCTCCCTCCTTCCCCTTACAAAAACGTTTTTCTCTCTCTGTTTCTGAAGCTCAAAATACCTGAATTCTTGTCCAACCTGTTCTCAAATTAACTCTCCTCATTTACAAGCTGGAACTGTTCCCAGGGGAACGTGACCTAATGCCCTATGGCAAGTGGATGTTACTATTGTTCCTGAATTTGGAACTCTTAAACATGTTCTTGTTTCTATTGATACTTGTTCTTTTGCTTCATGGGCCACAGCTTTAACAGGAGAACGATCTCATCATGTTATTACTCATCTTTTACAAGCATTTGTGGTGTTAGGCATTCCAGCCACCATAAAAACTGACAATGCTCCAGTCTATCTCTCCTCTACGCTAAAACAATTTTTTCAGCTATATAATATTACTCATAAAACAAGCATTCCTTACAATTCTACAGGTCAAACTCCCATTGAACGTCGTCATTTTACTCTTAAGCACTATTTATTAAAACAAAAAGGGGGATTACTCCCTGACATGATAAAATTAACAACAAATCAACGATTAATGCATGCTTTACATATCCTTAATTTTGATCTTTTAAAGGATGATGGACGATCAGCTATGGAAGTGCATTTTTCTGGCGGTATTTCTTTTTCTAAAACAACAGCAGTTGCTGTATGGTGGTCTCCAGTAGGTTCTTCACAATGGTATAAAGGTCATATCAAAGTGTGGGGCAAAGGGTTTGTTTGTATTGTTACAGAAGATCGATGCCTGACTTGGCTGCCCAGAAAACGAATTAAGATACAATATGAAGAGGAACTCCCAACATCATCATCTCCAGGACACCAGCAGATTCCAACCGCTGAGAAATGAAGTCTCACGCATAAAGATGCTCCTATTCTTATCCCTGATGGTGATGTTTGTGCATGCACACAGTAGTCTAGCCTGTATAATTACAGCTAGTATCAGTAGTCCTCCATACTTGGGTCGTGGAGTAGTTCTTCATTGCTTATCTACTTGCTCCACTCCTGTGGGCCCTGTAATATGGAAAAAGAATGGTGAAGAAATATATAGACAAACATCTAGAGGAAAATTTGGATGGTATAATGCCACTGATCAATCGAGAAGAGATAATAATCGATATGATATTTATAAAACAGTTTTGACCCGAGAAGACATCGGCAATTATACCTGTGAAAAATTCCAGAAAGGGACTCCTGATACATTATTTAAAAGTAGCTATGTGTATTTAAATGTATCACTTGCCCCAGAACGTGAGTACTCCTAATCTGTGGTTACAGCTCGCAAGGCAAAGCTTACATAAATCATCCTTCTGCATAGCAGGAGATTCTTCCATTAGTGGATTACTAAGAAAGAATTTAATAGGCATAGGACTTCCTTTTTCCGTATTCACTAATATTTCAGGTTTAAATATAACTAACCCTCCTAGGACACTTGTTCATGAAATTCAAATGAATTTGCCTGTTAGCACTACTATAGTGTCTGATTGCTTGTGCATTAACTGCAAACAAATATCTTCTTATTATAATTCCACCACTCGAGTGAAGTGGCCTTTTGGGTATCGACTTCCAAATGGCTGGGTGTTTCTATGTAATAATAAAACATATCAAGCCTTTTCTTCCCATTATCAAGGTGTTTGTGGTGTGGATGCATTCTTCCAGCCTTGATAGATCATCCTGGATATAAGCACACAAGGTCACTTCGATCTCTGCCATCCGGCTGTGATGACAACCTGAAGTTATTGGATCCTGCTGCTACTGTTGTTGCAGCTGCATTTCTTTCACCAGCTCTTGGACTTGTTGCCGGAATGCAAAATGAAATATCTAAATTGGCATGTGCTTATAGTAAAACAACAAATGTGACTGCATCCATACTATCTGAACTTAATCAAGAGTTAGGGGAAGTACGAACTGCAGTACTTCGGAATCGTGCTACTATAGATTCTGTTGTTAAAAGAGCACATGGGATGTGAACAGTTTCCAGGAATGTGCTGTTTTAAGTTGTCTGATTTTTCTCAACTATTCAAAATCAGCTAGATGATATTCACCATGTTATTGATAAATTTTCTCAAATGCCTGGATTATCTTCTTGGTTTTCTTGTTTTCATTGGGTATGGCCTATACTTATAGGTCTACTTCTGTTGTGTATCTGTATTCCTGTTCTCCTAATGTGTGTACGAAATTCAGTTGTTGATCTTTTGAAATCAATACATGCTTATGCTACTTTTCAAGAGATAACTTTAAGAAGCAAATAATTTCTTTTGAACAAGTTTGTGAAATCACATGCTAATTCCCCTTTTGCATTTGCTGCAAACATGTAATCGTGTATATTATAATTTTACCCAGATCTTAGCTGTTGGCTGTCCACTCCTTTGTAGTTCATCTCCCTGTTTGGTCCCAGGGGCTGGCTGGTTATCCAGAGACGGGTAAGATTCCTCACGGGAGGAACAACCTAAGACAGGCACAGTCGCAAGGGACCTCAGGTGAGCAAATGGGGTCCAACTGAGGTGAGGCGTAGACAAGTGAGACATCCTCTGTGACAAGCTGTATCACAGGTTAAGCCCAGCTAACCACTATTCTGGTGTCTTTATACAAACCTGACCGCATATATTTCTGTGATTATAAACAAAAAGGGGGGAATGTGGGTTAGAAATAGAAATGGCCTCAGTCACTCATAAGTTAATTGCTCTGTGCTCTGTACTAGTTCTTGCGCCTGTGGCACTTGATGCATAAAGGAGAACAGTATGTTGTGGTTATGCTCTGTTTCCATGACGTGGCTATACTTACATTGTTTTCTGTAAGAACAAAATGCCCCAGGAAACTGGAGGCAGCTAGACAGCAAGTCTAGAAGAAAGTAGTTAATGATTATGTAGTATGTTTCTCCTGTGGAATGCTATTGTTGTTAAACGTTTGATGATCAATGAATATGAGAGGTGCTCTCTCAGCATGGCTCTTGCGCTGTTACGCCTTGAATCCCCTGGCTGGTCCTTTCAGATCTTCGATAACTCATCGCGTTGCCTCCCTTCCCTGTGGGCCGGTGGCAGGGGGGAGACTGACATTAAACTCTCATGGGCACTGAACTTGGCTTTCCTTGGGTAGGCCAGAGGGGGCAGAGGTTACAGATGGCAAGCAGCATAAAATCCCGTCTCTCTTCTCCAACCTGACATGTCGTGCCCTGCAGCGTGTAGTAGGAAGGGCATTTGAAGAGCTGCTGTGACTGCAGTCATGGAAAGTGGTTGAGAACACTGTTTGGGGTGGCTCGCAGGAGCCTCCCATCTCATCGGGTCACTCCTACCTTTAGAGCAGGGATGGGGCTGATGGAACAGGGCTTGAGGGCATGGCCTGAAGGCAAAGCCCTCTCCTGCTTAGAGACAGATGCTGGTGTCTCAGTCAGGAAGAGCGTCAGGAAAGGGGGTCAGGGAAAGAGCTTCTGGAGGAGTCCTTAGGAGAAAGTTAGTTGTTACTCTTGGCCTTCTCACAGTGGACTCCCTTTCCAACTATGTTAAATGAGTTAAGCTCCTAAGTCGGGCATGTGGTAGGAGATGAACTAATGAAAAGCGGTGACTCAGCATCCATATCTGATCTCAGATTCGTATTTTTTGTTGCTCACTTATCATATGTGATCTTTGACCTGACACCTAAAAGGACATGGGTCAGGGTCTCCTCTGCCTTTACATTGTGGTGAAATTGATATTTTCTTGTCACACACACACCCAGATTCCTGATGCCCTTATCTCCTCCCCCTGGAAGGAAGCTGGAGGTGTGCTGTGACCTTCACCCTTGAGGGTCTATGAACTGCCCCTGGGGCTGGGATGGGGATTTTTGTCTTCTCTCTAATTGCTTCCACCAGAGACAGTACACTGTGACAGTCTGCTTTTGAAGTCAGAGATGTGTTTGAGCTGAAATTTGTGTTCAAATCATGGTTTTACCACTCACTACTGCTGGCCTTGGGAGAGTTACGGTCCCTTCACTTGCAAAATGGAGATGATGACAATGGTGATATTTATTGAAAATGTTGATGTGAGGGATTCTTTGAAAATTCATGGAAAATATTTAGTAGGTGTTCAGCAAACTTCTGCCCTGTTTCAAACGCCTGCCCCCTTCTCTACACAGGTATGTATACATACTGTGTGTTGATTTGTGTATCTGAGAATAGTGATTTAGGCATTGCTAGGTTTTAGCAAATACTATTTGAAAAGTTTTTTCTTGACAGAAATAGAAATATATCTATTAAGTGAAATTTAGGAACTAATGAAAAGCGTAAGAATACAAATTACTTGAGATGAGCTATTTTTTAAATTTTAAATTTTTATTAAAAAGTATTTTTGAAATTTTGTTGCATATAGTATGCCATTAAACTGTTATGTTTTTATTTTATGTGAAATATATTGCCATCGATCTGTTTTCTTATTATAGGATCTTTAATGATTTATGTGAACATACCATATTCATGAAATCTCCAGTCATTGGAATTTTGGATCGTTTCTAGTTTTTTGCTGTGATAAACTCTAGTTGGGCCTTCTTGCAGCATAATCTTTACACACATGTATAACTTCTTTTTTGAATAAGTTTCTAAAAGCAAGCTGTGTCAAAAGGAACATTATTGTAGTTTAGAATCAATATTGATACACTTTCTTCATAAAGACTTTGCCATTTTAAAGTCCTATCAGTAGTGGGCCCCCCTTCACAACTGCTTTAATTCTGAATATTACTTTTTTTTTAAACCCTGCCATTTTATGTAAGTGAACATTTAATTGCTTATTGTTTGATTTATTATTTTAAACACACTTTCTGTTCATGCTCTTTGCCAGCTGTTTTTGCTGATTTATGGTAACCATTCACATATACAGTATATAAGGTCTTTTACTATAGTAATTGTTGTAAATATTTATTCTCCAGTCAGTTGCTTTTAATCTCGTTTATGATGAGGTTTCTTTTCCTCCAACTTCTCTCTTAGATGTGTCAAAGTCTAAATATTTTGTAGTTAAAATTATTAATGTTTTCTTTTATTGTTTTCTTATTTTGATGTTTGTGCTAAAAACTCACTTGCCACCCAAGAATCACAAAAATACCCAACTGTATGTTCTTCCTAAATTATTAATCTCTTGAATTTTTTTTCACGAGTGTCAGGTAGGGATCCATTATTTTTATAGGATGATTACTATTTCTTTAAAAAATTGTTAAAACTTATAACAAAAAATTTTTAAGAGTTTTTAAAAGTCAGTAATAGATATACATGCAAAGTACCAAAACAAAGAATCCAAATGGAAAATATATTTCAGATATTTTAAAAAGATCTGTGTCTCTTTGTAATGAGAAGACTTTTCTTTGGCCAAATTTTAGTTAAATAGCTAAAGTGCCATATTTAAATTCCACATTAACCTTCTTTTGTCACTCACTGAGTTGGCTACTAGGAAATTCACCTGGGCTTCTATTTCTCTGGATGCCTTCCCAGTTCTATCCCTTCTTTCTGTCAACAGTCTCTGTTCTGTAGGCAGCCTGCCCTCCTCAACAGCATCTCTTTGCAGGAAGCATGCCTTTGTAGATCCTCTCAGTCTTCTGATGTTTCTGTTTTAGCTTCCATTCCTTTAATTTATTGAGTTATTCACCTTGTCTCAAAACCCTAGTTTCCCAGTAGCCCTGCCTGTTTCACAGGTTATGTCTGTAGGTTGACCCCAAGTAAAACATTGCAACATCACTGGTTACTTGGCAAAATCAGACATATTCAGAGGAAAAACACTAACTCTTGGTATCTCCTGTTTCAGGAAAAGATGAAAGGCAAGAACAAGCTGGTGCCTCGCCTGCTGGGGATCACCAAGGACTCAGTGATGCGCGTGGATGAGAAGACCAAGGAAGTGCTACAGGAGTGGCCGCTCACCACCGTCAAGTGCTGGGCAGCGTCTCCAAGAGCTTCACCCTGGTAGGGGCTGGCAGCGGGCAGCCAGAGGGCCAGCATGGCCTTGGGTGACATCAGGGGAGAAAGTTCAAACCACGGGTTTCCCTGGCTTTAGGGAGTAGTGTGGAGAGGGACAGACAGAGGCAGTCCTTGGAGGGCAGGTACTGGTCCAGAAGAGAGATGTCAGTAAGCTCGGTCTCCTTGGCTACCTCCTCCCTTGTGCTCTAAGCCTTTCTCACTTCCTTAACTAGATAGAGCCACTTACAGGATGATTCTCAGTCTTCTACATTCCTATGCCATCCTTAACATGCCCTAAAAGGAAACTTTCTAATGCTCTGAGGCTCATAAAAAGACTCCCTCTCTGGTTGTTTTAGAAGTTCCTGAAAATTAGGACATTTTGCTGAGGAGTGTTTTCCCAGCCTGCTTAGAACAAGAGCATGCCATATAGTGGAAATAGCATAGATTTTGGGGTAGTAGTGGAAACCAGCTCATCATTTCCCAGCTCCATCCCTTGCTCATGTTACCTCTCCTCTCTGAGCCTTAGTGTCATCAGCTGTAAAATTGGGATGGTAATACCTGTTTCATGAGATGAAGATGATAATACGCTTCGTGTGAAATACATGGAAAGTAGGGAGAATGTGTTTGTTGCTGGACCACTGAATTTCTCCTCCCAAAACTCAGTGTTTGCTCTTAGCAGACAGTAAATGTGTACCTTAAGTATAGCCACACTGACATATGAGACTCAATAGGGCAGTTATTTTTAGGGCAAGTTGAGCAATAAGAGAAATTAAAAAGCATTGAAATCTATCATTTTCTTCAGAACTCCTGAAATGCATTACTATTCAGCTCTAGTGAACACTTGAAAGATCAGCTGGCAGATATCTAGGTAAGATCTCCTAATGGGTGTCAGAATAAAAGGTTTAAGGAAGAGGCCTTTGAGGGCTTAATTACCTAATTTGATCAATGATTGATAGACTCTTGCCAGTTGGAAGGAATCATCAAAAAACATACCTTCTGGGACTTCCGGGAAGATGGCGGTGTGAGCAGGGCAGCAGAAATCTCCTCCCAACACTATATTTACCTACGAAAACACAGCAAATACATCTATTCCTAAAAGAGAGACGAGAATACACAGGAAAGTGCACAGCGTGCAGCTACACCCGAGAGGACTTGGCACCCCAAGAGGTGGTTTTAAGAGCCCAGCTGACATACGTGGCAACTATCAGTGACCAATTCTAGAGCCATGAAAAGACAGAGGAATATGGTTCAGACCAAAATCAACCAGACAACCCCAGAGAGAGAGAGTCTGAAGGGATGGAAACGCAGTCTTCCTGAAAAAGAATTCAGAATAAAAGTCATAACCATGCTGATGGACCTACAGAGAAATGTGCAAGAACTGAGGGAGGAAGTGAGGAAAGACAATGCAGAAATCAGACAAGCGATCGACGGGCTTAACAGCAGAATGGATGAGATGCAAGAGACTGTTAATGGAATAGAACTCAGAGAACAGGAATACAGAGCAGCTGAGGCAGAGAGAGATAAAAGGATTTCTAGGAATGAAAGAATATTAAGAGAACTGTGTGACCAATCCAAATGGAACAATATTGACATTATAGGAGTACCAGAGGAAGAAGAGAGAGAAAAAGGGATAGAAAGTGTCTTTGAAGAAATAATTGCTGAAAACTTTCCCTCACTGGGGAAGGAAATAGTCTCGCAGTCCACCAAAGCCCACAGATCTCCCAACACAAGCGACCCAAGGAAGACAACACCAAGACACATAATAATTAAGATGGCAAAGATCAAAGATAAAGACAGGGTATTAAAGGCAGCTAGAGAGAGAAAAAAGATCACCTACAAAGGAAAACCCATCAGACTATCATCAGACTTCTCAACAGAAACCTTACAGGCCAGAAGAGAATGGCATGATATATTTAACGTTATGAAACAGAAGGGCCTCGAACCAAGAATATTGTATCCAGCACGATTATCATTTAAATATGATGGAGGGATTAAACAATTTCCAGACAAACGAAAGTTGAGAGAGTTTGCCTCTCATAAACCACCACTACAGGATATCTTAAATGGACTGCTCTAGATGGAAGCACACCTAAGGCTAAAAAGATGTCACCAGAGAAAATAAAATCATAGCAAAGAAAGCAGACCATCCAAATACTAACTAAAGGCAAAGAATAAAACACCTAGTATATAAAGAATGGAGGAGGAGGAATAAGAAGGGAGAGAAATAAAGAAACATCAGACTGTGTTTACAATAACTTAACAAGAAAGTTAAGTTAGATTGTTAGATAGTAAAGAAACAACCCTTGAACCCTTGGTAACCACGAATCTAAAGCCAGCAATGGCAATAAGTACATATCTATCAATAATCACCCTAAATGTAAATGGACTGAATGCACCAATCAAAAGACACAGAGTAACAGAATGGATAAAAAGCAAGACCCATCTATATGCTGCTTACAAGAGACTCACCTCAAACCCAAAGATATACACAGACTAAAAGTGAAGGGATGGAAAAAGATATTTCATGCAAACAACAAAGAGAAAAAAGCAGGTGTTGCAGTACTTGTATCAGACAAAATAGACTTCAAAACGAAGAAAGTAGCAAGAGATAAAGAAGGACATTACGTAATGATAAAGGGGTCAGTCCAACAAGAAGATATAACCATTATAAATATATATGCAACCAACACAGGAGCGCCAGCATATGTGAGACAAATACTAATGGAATTAAAGGAGGAAATAGACAGCAATGCATTCATCTTAGGAGACTTCAACACACCACTCACTCCAGAGGACAGATCAACCAGACAGAAAATAAGTAAAGACACAGAGGCACTGAACAACACACTAGAACAGATGGACCTAACAGACATCCACAGAACTCTACACCCAAAAGCAACAGGATACACATTCTTCTCAAGTGCACATGGAACATTTTCCAGAATAGACCACATACTAGGCCACAAAAAGAACCTCAGTAATTTCAAAAATATTGAAATCCTACCAACCAACTTCTCAGATCACCAAGGTATAAAACTAGAAATAAATTTTAGAAAGAAATCAAAAAGGCTCACAAATACATGGAGACTTAACAACACTCTCCTAATTAATCAATGGGTTAATGACCAAATCAAAACAGAAATCAAAGAATATATGGAGACTAATGACAACAACAACACAAAGCCACAACTTCTGTGGGACGCAGCAAAGGCAGTTCTAAGAGGAAAGTATATTGCAATCCAGGCCTATTTAAAGAAGGAAGAACATTCCCAAATGAATAGTCTAAAGACACAATTACTGAAATTGGAAAAGAAGAACAAATGAGGCCCAAAGTCACCAGAAAGAGGGACATAATAAAGATTAGAGAAGAAATAAATAAAATTGAGAAGAATAAAACAATAGAAAAAATCAATAAAACCAAGAGCTGGTTCTTTGAAAAAATAAACAAAATAGATAAACCCCTAGCCAGACTCATTAAGAAAAAAGAGAATCTACACACATAAACACAATCAGAAATGAGAAATGAAAAATCACGACAGACCCCACAGAAATACAAAGAATCATAAGAGAATATTATGAGAATCTATATGCTAACAAGCTGGAAAACATAGAAGAAATGGACAACTTCTTAGAAAATACAACCTTCCAAGACTGACCAAGCAAGAAACAGAAAAACTAAACAGACCAATCACCAGTGACGAAATCGAATTGGTAATCAAAAAACTACACAAGAACAAAACCCCTGGGCCTGATGGATTCACCTCTGAATTCTACCAGACATATAGAGAAGAAATAACACCCATTCTCCATAAAGTTTTCCAAAAAATAGAAGAGGAGGGAATACTTCCAAACTCATTCTATGAAGCCAGCATCACTCTAATACCAAAACCGGGCAAAGACCTCACCAAAAAAGAAAATTACAGACCAATATCCCTGATGAACGTAGATGCAAAAATACTCAACAAAATATTAGCAAACCGAATTCAAAATACATCAAGAGGATCATACACCATGATCAAGTGGGATTCATCCCAGGGATGCAAGGATGGTACAACATTCGAAAATCCATCAACATCATCCACCACATCAACAAAAGAAGAACAAAAACCACATGATCATCTCCATAGATGCTGAAAAGCATTTGACAAAATTCAGCATCCATTCCTGATTAAAACTCTCAACAAAATGGGTATAGACGGCAAGTACCTCAACATCATAAAGGCTATATATGACAAACCCACAGCTAACATCATACTTAACGGCAAGACGCTGAAAGGTTTTCATCTAAGATCGGGAACAAGACAGGGATGCCGACTCTCTCCACTGTTATTCAACATAGTACTGGAGGTGCTAGCCACAGCAATCAGATAAAACAAAGACATACAAGGCATCCAGATTGGTAAAGAAGAAGTCAAATTGTCACTATTTGCAGATGACATGATACTGCACATAAATAGCCCTAAAGACTCCGTTCCAAAACTACTAGAACTAACATCTGAATTCAGCAAGTTGCAGGATACAAAATTAACACACAGAATTCTGTTGCTTTCCTATACACTAAGGATGAACTAACAGAAAGAGAAATCAGAAAAACAATTCCATTCACAATTGCATCAAAAAGAATAAAATACCTAGGAATAAACCTAACGAAGGAAGTGAAAGACCTGTACTCTGAAAACTACAAGACACACCTAAGAGAAATTAAAGAGG